>JAATLQ010021097.1:119782-132613 GCA_013421005.1 Heliconius erato x Heliconius himera | reverse complement strand
TATATATATATATATATATATATATATATATATATATATATATATATATATATATATATATATATATATATATATATATATATATATATATATATATATATATATATATATATATATATATATATATATATGTAAATAAGTATATGTACAGAAACGCCGTTCTATCACAGTGGAACAGCGTTTGACTGCGAACGCCATACTTATGAGTTCGATTAACACTTAGGTAAATGTTTATATTTTAATTATTTTCATATGACGCTTAGGTCAGAATCCAGCTTTAAAATATGATTTTGGCTATCTTAAAGCGACCAAGTGTGAGTCGGGGTATATAAGTTCCTAGGAGAGTAGGGGAGCAATAAGAGGGGATTTCCCGAAATTCCTATGGCTACAGAAAAAACGGGATTTTATCTTTTTTTAGTTCTCGCAAACTTAGTTGCGGGGTTACAACTTTGTCTAGTTTTTTATTTATTTTAACATACTTAATAAAAAGCTATTTTTTCAAATAAGAAGATTACGCAACAAGTGAAATCGCGATTGGCTATTCAAAGTCAAGATCAACGGTCATCTAATATTTGGTTTATTGCCACAGATTTCTAAAAGTTAAATGTTTTTCATGTAAATTGTGAGAAGCAGTCCATAATTTCGTTTGCGTTTACTGTAAAACGGAAAATAATATTTTTTTCAACATTTTTAAAGTGTTATTTCACACTTTTCTAAGTAAGTTAATAAGTAATATTTTTTCGTTTCCATGTTTATTTTGAGAAACTGTCTCTCTTAAAGTTCAAAGCCAAGCCTAAACTATATTTCAACATATATTTACCTATATATTAAATTTAGAGAGTTTATTTAAGCGTATTCATCTCAGGACCTACTGGTTCACATTGAAAAATATTTTTGTGTTTGTATCCATTTATTGAGAAGGAATATAATGAATTAAATCAAGATAATCGTTTCGATGTATTGAGTAGTGAAACTCAACACCGCGCTTTGTCTTGTTAAGAGAACGAGGAAATTAAAATAATTTATTCCTTCTGAATGAGAATCGAACCCACAACCGTCGGGTACAGTACCGTACAGTAAAACACTGTGACGCTGATGGCCCCGTATAACTTCTAAGTAGTAATATTTAGGTTTCGCTAAGGTCCCCAGGTCACCAGTCATCATTCTCAGGCTCCGGGCTTTTAACGGTTTCCTATCAAATAGTATATTTACTAACACTGTGTTGTTGCATACAATCTGTGAACGTTAGGTTATTTTATGTAATATTGTATGGGCTTGGTTTGTACTATTATTATAAAGCTAAAGAGTATGTTTAGTAGAACACAATGATCTCAGGAACTACAAGTGCAAATAAATATATTTTTAATATTAAATCACGTTCATCGTTTCGTTATAATACGTTGTACCCGCTGTCAGTTACCACGGTTACAAAAGTAATTTCATTTTAGTATGTTATGTGTTATACACAATTCTTGGTTACTTCTATTTAACTTGATGAGTCAAGTCGCCGGCAAAAGCTAGTTTCCATATAGCAATAATAAAAAAATATATAATCCATTCCCCCGAGTGG
Source organism: Heliconius erato x Heliconius himera (assembly GCA_013421005.1). NCBI lineage: Eukaryota > Metazoa > Arthropoda > Insecta > Lepidoptera > Nymphalidae > Heliconius > Heliconius erato x Heliconius himera. The sequence goes on along the minus strand of JAATLQ010021097.1, from coordinate 131,043 downwards.
GGATCGAACTCACACCCGTCGCGTTACAGTCACACTCTTGTGCCCCTGCGCCACGACGGCCATCTATATATCGATGTATATTAAATGCAGAAACATAATTTAATTTAAATATTATTTTATTGTATTAGACAAATGATAGATGTCTGGTCTCAATTGTTACGACGCGAGTTATTTTTTTGCGAAAGGTCAGGGTGTTCATAACTATAATACTTACATGTTTATAAAATGACCGAATAATAAAGATTTATTGTTTTTTAATATATTCAAGCCAGTAGTGGCGCAGGGGCACAAAGTGTGTCTGTAAAATCGACTGGTTGCGGGTTCGATACCCACTCGGGGAAATAAAATATTTACTTACATTTATATTTTCATTTCTTCACTCTGGTGTCGAGGCAAAGCGTTGAGTTTGAGTTCCCCCGTTCAACACGCAATGCTTCCAGAACTCGGCGGAAAGTAAGCAACAGTGTTTCTTAACACTAGGTTCCCTCTGTCTACCCTGCTGTATGCGGGATACAGCGTGAAGCTGATTAAATTTGATTTAGAGTTTTTAAATATATTCATAAAATTAATTTAATTGTAGCTTATTTAGTGTCTGATTTAATGAACTTTACGTCTGTCACTTTGTCAATCGGATCTTTAAATAAACGGAATCAGTCATTTAGGGACAGCCACTTCTTTCCCCACGAACCGGCCAATTTTCGAGACATTGCATGTCGAGGGGCGGAACTCAACGCTGCCCTTTGCCTTTTTACCAGAGAGATGACGTGAAAATAATTCGTTCCTAAGAGTGGAAATCGAACCCAAAACCTTTGTCAATTATGTAAGAGGATCCTAAAAATATGTAATATATGTAAATTCTAAACAATATAAGACAAATGCATAAAACTCAACAAAACAATCAAATCAAATAAGATTTTAAATCAACGAATTCTACAACCAATGTAGCCGTTCTGATGTTACTTTTTACGACATCGTAAAATACGTATTGTCTATCGTTAATGTCGCCTGTACTATACTCATCTTGGTTAAAAACTGTAGCATTCAAAATTCTACCTTATTTCATTTGGAACAGATTTTATTTCAGATTACGTTTCTTAGTTTTTATTCTATCGATGCATATATTGATTAAAGCACTTAACGTAAAATCAGATTTATTGTGAAATACTGTTTTTATGGGCACGTTTACTTCCTTTTCTAAGGTTTTATGTGTTTTTTTAACATGTCGCTATATTTCACATATATATAGCAGAGTAGGCAGAGGTACTCTAGTGTTAAACTACTACGTTCCTCACGTCCGAAACTTAACGCCGAGCTTTTTCTTATTACAAGAAAAATCGTTAAAACTAAACATTTTATTATAATTGTACACTAATCGTTTAAATTTGTTTGCATGGGCTTTAAGATGATGTAAAATAGAAAATTCTATTCTTCACGCAGCCGTAGTAATATCGAGGAATCCTACCTTAGTGCCCTCCTATAATTCCTAAGCTACCTAATTCCTAATTCCTAAACCTACATGCCAAATTTCAACTTTAGAAGTCCAGTGATTTCATTTGAGCTTTGTCAGTCACTTAGTAACGAATTTGTTTCATATACCTATGGCGTTTTTTTCTTAACTTCACGCTGTATCCAGCTTAAAGCAGTGTGAGCAGCGGGAATCTAGTGTTAAGACACTCCATTCCCTCCATTCTCTCACCGTCGAATTTTAAGGCATTGCGTGTAGAGTGGCGGCAATCACCCGCGCTTTTGCCTTGTTACCAGTGCGAAGAAATGAAAATATCAATAAATAATAATTCATTCCTCCGAGTGGAAATCGAACCCACAACTGTCGCGTTACACTCACACGCTTATACCATACAACGGCCTCAATTTGTAGACCTATGGATGTTTGTATAGTATATATTTGATCTTGTAGCTCAGTCAAGTACTATCCTCGATGCGGGTGTTCTTACAAGTATGAAGAATACTTAACGTCACTTTCACTCTTTTAAGTATACTTTAGAATACAAAAGATATATTTTTTTAGTTAAAAATACGTTATTCTTTATGAAATTTGAGATGAATTCTATATTTTTCGTGTTTTTGAATATATTTTTATCAAATTCATGGAAAATAATTTTGTAAGTTAAATAATATATCTACTACAAAAGTAAAAAAAAAAACTTTTTTTTTGTATTTAGAAACGTAACAGCCAGTAGTGGTTGAAAGGCATAAGTGTGCAACTGTAAACGCAACAGCTTGTAGGTTCGACAGTATCCCGCAGAAAACAGGGTAAGTAGAAAAAACCCGGGAACCTAGTGTTAAGACACTCCGTTCCTATTAATATACACTACTTTCCCTACTTCCCGCCAAATTCTAGAGCAACTCAACGCCATGCTTTGCGTCAAAATTACTCAATAACCATTTATGAACTTAAGTTCATAAATAGCACATAGGTTATATTTAAAATAAAAAAATACATTATTTTAGCCGAGAATAGTTCCCAGTACATAGTTCATAGTAATTGTATTACCATCACTCTACGTTACGAAATATTTTACCACTGAACAATAGGCATATCTCTATATTATATCTTAACACGACTTTTGTGAACGTGTATTGACGTTATCAAGACGTAACTTGAGACTATTGACTAATGACAATTTTATTTGTAAATCTCCGATTTTCTTTCTAATATAATCTATCTAGTAGGGTAAAGCGGCGTTGAGTTCCGCCACCTGTTATTTACATTTTTTTTTATCAAATGTAAAGATTAAACAGCGAAGTGGAGGATTAATAAAGGATTTCTGGAAATTGAAACCGGAACTATTCCATAGAAACAAAGATTCGGGTGACTAGTAAATGTATAAAATTATTCCAAGAAAAGTCACGTACTAAACTTATAGTGTAAAGTTCTTCATGCGTTTGACCTCAGCACAAGGCTGTCATAACCCGAATAGACTGAGTAAGTGACAAGTGACCGTTTCGCAATAATTATAGTTTAACGCCGCCGTGGTTCTGTTGAAATATAGGTAGTTATCTATATAAATGAGAAGGTTTCGGATTGAGATCCTGCAATATATATTATATGATTTACCAATACATAATATTTTCTTAAGAAAAGGAAAATATTTAGAAACGTATAAAAATGTTTACACAACGGTATTCGAGCTCGCGCCTGTTTATGATAAGTTGCAATAATTATAAAAGAATTTTGACATATGCTTTGACATATGGCTTGGAAGGCTTCCGGAGGCAAGGGTTCGAGTCCCGCTTCGTTAATGTTTTATTCGTTTTCTCAAATAAGTTATATCTCAACTGAAATGGAATTGTTGCCATAAATATAAGATGACAATAATATTATATTAAAATATCCATTTCTATTAATTTAATAAAATATAGCAAAAAAACTATTCTCAAATTTTGTTTTATTATTATGAACGTCCATTCAATAACTATGTCAATAAATTTACTTCGGGTCAAGAGTATTTAACACTCTAACAAAAGTTAAGGACGAGATCTAACGAATATTAGCAGTAAGGTCACATTATGATAGATACCGCATATGATTTATTTATTTAAATTTATTAATTTTTACAAGTTTTTACGTATTTTTATTATTTTTGAAATGTACACAAGTGCAGCGTTAAACTCCGCTCAACGCGCAATGTCGATGCGAATATGAGAAGGAACGTTGCACATAACAAGCTAGGCAGAGGGATTTGGGAACCTAGTTTTAGGACACTTCCGTTCCCTGCTTTCCGCTGAATTCTGGAGATATTGCGTGTTGAGTAGCGGAATCTAACACCACGCTTTGCCACGTTACCACAGCGAAGAAATGAAAATATTAAATATTCACAGGTACATCGAAATGACTATCATGATTCAATATAACTTATAGTCTTTCAATAAATAGCCTGACCCATATTTGTATATATTTTTTTCAATTTCAAGCAATAGTTCCTGAGATTAGCGCTATTATTATTCAACCTAACAAACATTTCAGCTTATAATTTTAAAGCCTACTAAGTTTAAACTGTTTACATTTAACATTTCAATATGTATGTATGTACTTATATGATAATTACAATTTACAATTCATAGTAAAATACCGTGAAATTAAGGCTGTACAACATGCAGGCACAAACATATATAAAATGAAGAAATCAACATTTTTTCAGGGTAGGCAATTTTTTGGAGATATTAGATGTTTATGAAACGAAGTATAACGCCGATGTTTATCTGGCTAGAACGGGAAAATGAAAAAAATATATACATTTAATAATTTCTTCGAGTCGATATTGAATCCACAACAATTGCGTTTTTATACGTTTTCAGAAATGTAAAAATATTACGTGGCATGAACTTTTAAATATTTTCAAAACTTTAAAAACGTTTAAAAATTCCCGCTAGGTTAAAAAACGCTTTAAAAATGTAAAAAATGTGTTTTTAATCAGACGCCGTGCCATTGCTCAAAGATAGCCTTGTGAAATCAAATCAATAGACATGTAAAACTCTCCCTTTACTGAGTGATTGACAGACAATGCATATAGGCCTATCTACAGGGAGAGTAGAGTGAGGCCAGTCGTGGCCCAAAAGCGACATATTGCGGGTTCGATTCCAACTCATTGAATATTATAATTTCATCAATCTGTTGACAAGACAAAGCGTAGCGTTTCGCCGCTAAACACATTATGACTATGGTGGAAAATGGGAAATGGAAGTGTCTTAATGGGAAGGGAGTACGACACTAGGTTCTCAGGTTCACCCTGCCTACCGTGATGTATGCGGGATACAGCGTAGTGGGAATGTACAGTAATGCAGGATATTATCTCGAAATTCCTAATTAAACAATTAACTAAAAAATGAATTACCATTTCATAGTAGGTCCACGCAAATAAAATTGCGGTCGAAAACATATATAATTAATTCTCTAACAAAAATAGCAAATAAGAAAAACATAATTACATAGTGATTTAACACTGACACACATCTATAATGTATGTGTTGTAACACTTTATACAACATTTACAAATGCATTTTAGTATTGACAGGGCCTTTGACCTCTACTTTGCGGTATAAGTCACAAGAGAATTTTCAATATTTTTTTAGCTTCACGCTATATGCGGGATACCGCATAGAGCAGAGTAAGCAAAGGAAACCTAGTGTTCAGATATCGCGTTCCACGCGCAATGTCCATTTTTTTAGATACTGCTTGTTAAGTGACGGTACTCAACGCCGCGCAATATTCATATAGTTTTAATATGTATATTGTTGAAAATAAGTACCTGTACATTTGAGATATTAAGGCGGTCGTGGCGAAATAGCACGTCGTCAGAATATAACGCGACGCTTATGTCAACATCACCGCTTAGAACAATTATCATATTTCAATTATTCTCATTTTCCTGTTTTAATAGGCGAGGTAAAGCGAGAAACAGAGTGTCTTTACAATAAATTTCCTCTGTCTACCCTGTTATGCGGGAAAAAGCGTGAAACGATATATATGTGATATTTAAAAACAGTAAAACGCTAGTCGCATAAAATTTAAGCCACATTTTCTAATCCCGTTAATGAGGTAGTGACCGATATGTAGGGGGAAAGGTCACTTCTTGACTTTGGCCATTGTATGGCATAGAATTTGAGTAACAATCCACTTTCACCCTTATTTGTATTGGATAAGTTTCAAAATTGCTTATTCAAAATAATTTAACTAATAGTTGATAGATACAAAATAACTTAACTAACATAAGTTGGATTATAGTATCTATCTGTAGTTAAATATAGTTCAAAATAGTTTAACTTAAATGTATGGATATTTTAAGCTTATTAGTGATTCGTACTTAAAATGTGACCTAAAAGATAGCCTCTATGTAACTACTGGTTCGAATTAAATACATTAATCTAATTTGCAGTTCAACGTGTTGGGTCACGACTCTCTAATCTTTGTAAAGTAAGTCAGAGTGGTTTCCTATATGTAGTCATTTATTTAGTATCGATTGTATTTCATCTTTACTGTACTTTTTAAAAGCCTTTTTTCATACTTAGGAAAAAAAATAGTAAACGTAGGAAAATTAGAAAGTAGCGTGATTTGAACCCGCACATTTTGGATGGTTTTCAATATTTTTAAATATTTGTACTGCACTTGTTTAGTTGCCAATGTGGCACATATTGAGTGGTATGAATGAGTGTTGTTGAAAGAATTACTTGTAAGTTCTCAAACCTTAGTAAAAAACAAAGCAGCTTTACGCTTCTTACTATATAATATAGTAGACAGAGAGAAAGTAATGTTAAGACACTCTTCTCACCACCTCAGCTAGATTTTCGAGAAATTTTGTTTTGAGTGGCAGAGCTTAACGCCGCGTTTTGTCTTATTACTAGAGCATGTGATAAAAAAATATATCCCCTAAAATGATAATCGAACAAATAACAGATACATTTACAGACAGACAAAATATATTATAAGATTTTTTATATAGTGACTAGTTAGTTACAACCTGTTGGTCAGTTTATGTATATTATTATAACGTAATCCGATACGTTATATCGAAACAGTAGCTTCGTTGTAAACTATCGTCGATTTGCATAGCCCATAGTGTTTACTGTTATTTTTACTATGATTAAATAGTTCGATTCTCGCTAGCGAATACCAATTAAATATGTATTAATATGAAAATATTTAAAGAAAAGAAAGATAAATAAAAACGATATATTGATAGAAAATATATAATATACATCGACAATCAAAGATAAACTTAAGAAACTAAGCAAAATGTAAGCTTCACGCTGTATCCCGCATGTAGCAGGATAGTCAGAGAGAGTTTAGTGTTAGAACACTACTTTCTTCACTACCTGCCTGTATTAGAGATATTGCGTTTTAATCTGTGGAATAGTAAAGGCACCAAAAGGGTAAAATTTGATTCGCTAGGCTAAAACTCGAGTCACTATAGTAAAGTCTAAATAGTACCGTAGTACGAAACTATATATGGCACGTTATATCTTGCTTTTGAAGATGACATTTTTTATCTTCATTTGCAGCTATTTACATATAAATTGAATGAGAAATATAAATATTTTGTGCTATAGTTATGACCCATTTACATATACGAGTATATGAACAAATGTATTTCTGATCCCTGTAAATGTCTGTAGCAGGTAATTTTTTAACCAACTTTTGTAAGAAAAGGAGGTTATCAATTCGACTGTGGTTTTTTAATGTTTGTTACCTCAGAACTTTTGACTGGGTGAACCGATTTTGATGATTTTTTTACTTATTACGCAACTCTTAGATATTTCTATTTGATAACAAGTGCCAACCATAGGTAGAAACTAGCGCATGTATAAAATGAGAAACTAAATTATTAAACTAGAGATCAGTTACTGTATAACTAGTGAAACCTACCTAATTCAAAACGTTAAATTTGAGATCAAAGTAATTTTAAACACGCAATGGCAATTTTTTAAGACTAAAAATAAACGTATAATACTAAATGTTAGAAGGTTATATCGATTAAGTCTTTATTTCGGCAATGTAGACTATTATTTTGTTCACTCTGTATCCTGCATACAGCACAGTAGGTGGAGAGAACCTAATGTTAAGACATTCCGTTTTCCATTTTGCACATAATATTTGGGGCATTGTGTGTTAAGACAGCTCTTTTTTTTCCTATCCGAGCGAGAACCAGGGCATCTGGACGCTTGGTTATGTTTATACTACTTTGTGACGTCATAATAGACAATTAGGTCCCGAGGGTTTAAGATAAAACGCGGCGTTGAGTTACGCTATTCAAAAAACTATTTTTCAAAAATAGACTCACATTGAAGAATAGAGTGACTTATTAAAAAGTTTAATAAATATCGTTATTAAGTAATTTATCAATGTTTTAAAACACTATTTTTATTTTCAGATCATTCCATCGGCTGCGCGGAAAAATAATTCACTCAAAGCTTGTTTATAAAGTAAGTATTCATGTCAAAAGAAGTTTTCTAATTATTTAAGTTAACCAAATGATTTAAGAATTCTAATTAATATACGTATCTCTATCTATACTAACAATAAAAGCTGAAGAGTTTATTTGATTGACCGCGCTCATCTCAGGAACTACTGGTTCGAATTGCGATTTTTTTGTATTGGATTGTCCATTGTGCTGATCAAATTTACCTCGGGCATTTATATTGTGTCAAACACAATTCTTAGTTATTTCTGTTTGAACACAACATGTGAAGAGTAATTTGGGATAATGTACGAAGCTAAAAAAAGATTCCTACTCGAATATAAACCTACAACCATCGTGTAAATACACACGACCACTGTGCCACGACAGCGTTAACAATAACAGTTAGGGTTAATTATAAAATAATCTGAACCATTTTGAAATGATCTATTTGTCTATTACTCGTTTAAGTGTAAGACGTAACCTGTATAGCGATTTAGATCTTGCACCTATCTAAGTTTTGAGAGAAAAGCGAGTTTATGAGTAATTTAAACAAAAAAACTTTTTTTCTATTTTGTTGTATGTCTGAAATGAGAAATGAATGTTGATTTTTGAATAAAGTAATTTAATATTTTACAAAGGCCTGGTAACTTATGATCTATTGTTAAAATTAATATTGACATGTAATATATTATTATGTCCTTTTGCTTACTTCTAGTTTTGCTTAAAACAAGCTTTCTACATTTTTTACGGTGTATTCATTTTTTTACCCATATTCGGTGGGATAGTATGTGACTCTAATTTCAAATCTAGAAGGATGACGTGAAAATAGGCAATAGCATGTCTTAAAACTAGGTTCCCTCTGCCTACCATGTTATATGCAAAAAAAAGTGAAGCTATACTTACACTTCGAGGGGGATTATCAACTAAATAAAACGTTATATCTTGATTATCAAAAAAATATAACATATTTTCGTATAATTTCATAAACGCCCTCGCTTCCGCTTCCGTTTCCGCTAACAATGTTACCATGTTCCACGTATTAACTAGCTACCGCTACTTATTAAGCCGTTACAGACTCAATTAAGTACGAAGCGATTATTTCAATCACTATTAAAACAGAAGTGAAGAAATTTAATTTTATATTACATCTGTAAATTTAAAAAGAAAAAAAAATGTTGAGGCCGTCGTGGCGCAATGACACAACTGTGACTGTAAATGACGGTTCTGGGCTCGCTTCTCACTCGGTTAAGTAAAATATTGAATATTTTCATTACCTCGCACTGGTAACAAGGTAAAGAGCGGTATTGAGTTCCGCAACTCAACACGCAATGCCTCCAGAATTCGGCGAAAAATGGGAACCGAAAGTGTATTAATGGAAATAGAGGGTCTTGACACTAGGTTCGCAGGTTCCTCCTGCCTACTCTGTGTGATATAGCGTGAAGCTAAAAGCGTGTTTTTGTCAGCACCACTTTAAATGAAACCAGTTTTAATTATTTTACAAAAAGCCTAATACAATTTAAAAAAACCCAAAAATGAAAAAGTGATTTTTTTAAACAAAATAAATTTAAAAATAAAAATAAATTAAGATAAAATTATCATTGTAAAATAAAACGCCATTTGTCAAGAACGACTCACGCAGCCATAAACCTATTAAAGGGAAACCGCCAAACACGCCTCATTTCGAAATCGAGTCATAGGTATTGGCGGCAAAGTTCAAAGTTGTTTAACCTTTAGTAATATTTTCGTAGTAGTATGTGTTTATATATTAGTATCTATGCGTAACTGCGTCACACGAAATACAGGTTACTGTTAAACAAAACATTATAAAATTAAAAAAATCCTACGTCTAAACTGTGGAGATATCTTGATTAATTTCTTTAGGTTTATAATATTTTACCCTATATGCTGTTCTCGAAAAAGGAGCGCTGACGCTTCCACCCTATAACATTGTGGCATGGCAGAGATATTAAACTAGTCGATTCTCCATATTAGATTCCCTTATGTATATTCAATCACTATCAGCTTTGCGATTTCCGCATACTTATTTATTAACATATTCTGTTCTTCACTTTCGAGACAAATTAATTCCTCCGAATGGATATCGAACCGACGACCTTCGCTCTTTCAATCTTTATTAAAATAAAAATAAATCATCAGTCATTCAATCTTTATTCATATTTAAAAAATAATATTTTCCCAAGAAGAGTGGGAAGTCAAATACACATACAGAAACAATATATACATATATATATATATATATATATATATATATATATATATATATATATATATATATATAATACTTACCGCTCTTTTGACCCCACTCCAATCAATCTTTAATCAATTTTTATTATGTCAAACCAATTTGAATGACGCGATGCGTTTAATCATCGGACTCGGCTAATGATTGATATATTGATAATTTTATGACTGTAACGGAGCTGAGTTCTGGTTCCAATGTATTGAATTAGGTCTTGTAAGGACATTCACCTTTTGTAGAAAAAGCCATATATTTCTATTAGTTATATAAATACGTAAAATAGAGAAAGGAAAATTAAGAATATCATTTATAAGGTAGGATGCATCTCGCACGCTGTATCCCCCATCAGGGTAGGCAGAGGGTTAATATATAAATAACAGTGGTAAAATACTTCGATCCCCACTTGACGGCGAATTTTGGAGCCGGAGCGAATTGAGTGGCAGAACTCAACGCCGCTAAACGTCCTTAGTGTTCTAATACATAAAAATATATCGTTATCCTTCAATTAGTAACGTTTTTTACGCCGCATATCGAATATAGAAGAGTAGGCAGAGGAAAGCCAATGTTAAGACAACTTGTTCTCTATGCGCCACTCATTGCGTGGTGACTGGCTGAACTCAACGCCGCGCTTGTTTGTTTACCAAGCTTGTTGTGGAGGTGAAAATAATTAATTCCCCCGAACGGAGATCGAATCCACAACCGTCATGTTTACAGTTAGAACCCTTACGTAGATCAGCCTCTATGTATAATATATTATTAACAAAATATTCTTATTACATACAATAAAATATTAAGTAAAAGTTTCTTAGTGAAGAAGAATAATCAGAGGGAACTTAATATTAAGACACTTCGTCCCCCATGCACTAATAAATTTTCGAGACATTGCGTGACGAGTCTTATTACCAAGCTCGTTGTCGAGGAAATGTAAATAATTCATTCCCCCAAACCGAAATCGAACTCACAACCGTCAGAGCCTTTGTATATGGATATAATACTATTTTTATATACATAATATTCTGTTTAAAACTTAATTCTAAGTACGAGTATGTACTTGCAACAACGTCAAGTTCTCGTCAAATAACGGG
>JAATLQ010021097.1:34891-119772 GCA_013421005.1 Heliconius erato x Heliconius himera | reverse complement strand
ACTTCGTCCCCCATGCACTAATAAATTTTCGAGACATTGCGTGACGAGTCTTATTACCAAGCTCGTTGTCGAGGAAATGTAAATAATTCATTCCCCCAAACCGAAATCGAACTCACAACCGTCAGAGCCTTTGTATATGGATATAATACTATTTTTATATACATAATATTCTGTTTAAAACTTAATTCTAAGTACGAGTATGTACTTGCAACAACGTCAAGTTCTCGTCAAATAACGGGGTAACCTGTCCACGATAAGCTCGGCTATTGCATAATTATAAATACCATAACTTGTATACGTTTATTACCTTATTTATTATGGGGGCTTGCTTCAATAAAGTTGGGCGAGATGGTAGTCGGTTCGATTTATAGATGTTTATGTAGAATATGCGTGTATGTTTATGTCAACGGAGAAATGAGTGTCTTAGTAAATACTGCATCTCTGTTATATGAGAAACGTGAAAATAAAAATTAAATGTATACAAATGAAATGAAATGATAAAAAAATATGTGAAAATGTCCCCAAAATGTGGTAGAAATTGGGGAGCGAAGTGTCTTAACACTAAATGCCATGCTAAGTGCGAGACTAAACGTAGAGCTAAATCAAATGTGTAAAGCACAGTTATATCAACTTCACTACGTTACAACGGTGTTTATTTAATACGAATTTCTTACACTTCATATATAAGTATTACGTGAGAGTATTCTCTAATAGCTCTCATATCCTGTAAGTCGTAATAGATGGCAAAAAAGGCGGTCATTCCCATACTATATAAGTATGTATCTAGATCTACGATATTGCCTCAAACGGAAATCGAACTTTTATTTAATAGATGAATTCAGATGATAATTTTCTTAGTAATTCAAACTTAGAAAAAAATTCTATGAAGTATTGATTCACATAACATTTTTTTGAGTTTTAACTTACACTGTGCGAAGTGCTCTAATTAAGCTGTATCCCGCATGCCTGTAGCAGAATATTCGGAGGGAACCTATCTATTGTTAAAACACTCGGTTCCTTATGCACCGCTCAATTTTTCAAACGTTTCTTGTTGAGTGGCGGAATTAGGGACATGAAATTTATTAAAAAAATTAAAAATTATACAGGTGAACAAAGGGAACCCAGTATTAAGACACTCCGTCGTCCATGCACAATCAAATTTTGGAGACATTTTGTGTTAAGGTAACAAAACTCACCGCTTTAACAGATACTCACTGCACTTCATATTCTTACAAAACTGAGGAAATAAAATTAATTTACACCCTCAAATGGGAATCGAACCAACAGCCGGCGTGTCTACAACGCTGAGCCGCTGCGTCATAATGGACTCAAAATGTAGAAAAATTGTTTAAATAATAATTTAGTTATTTATAAACAAACATACAAATGTTAAACAACAGTTACACGACCGGACCATCCACTGTCATTAGGAGCATGAAATCAGTTCCAACATTGTCAAATTATTTTCGCTATATTGCTAATTGCTAACAAACGAAATGGGCCATTTTATTGTTTAGACGCGAACAATTAAAGTAGTACAGTGAAAATTCTTTTTTATTGTTTTCTAGCTTCACGCACATATAGCTGGGTAGGTAGAGGGAACCTAGTTAATATATTTTGTTCCCCACGCACCGCCAATTTATCGAGACATTACGTGTTGATTAACGGAACTCAACGCCGTGCTTTACCTACCATTTCTGCCTTACCCTTCAAACAATCGCATTAACTGTAATACGCTTTGCTTTGTACGACGGTCTCAAACATTTTTTTAAATATATTAAATTGTGGAATAAAATATTCTATTTTTCTTTATGCAAAACTTTAGCCGCTTTACTGAGACGCCCCATAGAACTCCTTATTTGTCTATAGAATACAGTTAGACTAAGAATCATCTCAAGAACAAGAGTTAATCGTGCGATAAAGTCGTGATGTACATCCGACTAAACATAAATCACATTATTTTTTTAATAAAATCTGCATTGACGGCCTCGTGACCCAGTGGGAAGGCGTCCCAAACGGCGTTAAGTTCCGGCACTTGCTCCTAACTCCTATTTCGGAGAATGGGAAGCGCAGTGTCTTAACACTAGGTACCTTGTCACATGCGATATATAGAGACAGCGTCTAAAATAAGGCGAAGGTTGTGGGTTCGATTTTCATATACTGTGCTATATATATACCTAGCTTATATAACTTAGTGTATTTATAAAGCCATGTCAAATTACACAAATTATTATTTATATATACCTACTAATTATAAATTTATTATTTGTTTGAATCTCAAGAACTACTGGTTCGGTTTTGACAAAACTTTTTGTGTTAGACAGTACATTTATGGAGGGAGGCTATGGACTATGTTACATTAAGTTAATCATTACGTTGTAACCCACTATGGGTACTAGCGGGCAGAGTCACCTGAACCATGGCTTTTAGAATGTGTCTTGTGCTATATACAGCTCAGCATAAAACCATGATGAAAAAACTAAAATTCTTATTTTTCGAACCCACTATCACCGTTCATACAGATGTAGTAACTATATTACTAAAGACTCTTAATTTAACGCTAACAATATAATAAACTTACATAAACACTTTGCTTGTTGAAATTTAATTGCTATATGAATTAAATTCAGTTATATAATTTAAATTCGTATGAAGGTCATTGTATGGATATACAGTAGTTACTGCAAGCGTGTTACGCACTGACGGTAGGCTGGTGGTACATTGAGAGCGAAAGATTAAATAAAGTAAAAAAGTTATTTAGAAAAGTTTAACCGACTTGACAAACATATCAATGGCCATTGGTCATTATTTGGACAATAAGGTCTGGAAGTGATCGTGTAGGTAATGCCACTTAAAAGTAGACTTATTAGAGAGTAACAATATACGACATTTTAATCAAAAAGGATATCTCGATATAGCTTTTAGTTTTTATGAAATTTATGGACATACATACAAATACGAAATTTAGTACACTTACTTGGAAATTAAGCTTCATATAACATCGTAATCAAATATAATCCAATTCCAGAAATATATAATTTGTTTGTAATTTTGATGTTTTTTGGATGGGTGCAGTGGGAATAAATCACTTGATTCTGTATTCGTCAATATTACCCAGTACTTACTAAAATATAATTCTTTTAACTATTTTTTTTACAACTGACAAAACTCACATTATTATTGGATCCTCCTTAAATATTTCTTAAAACTACAATCAATTTATAAAGCCTTATTTGAATAATTGATATATTTATATAAGTTTGAGCTGAGTATGTCCCATACACATGGACCTGCTAACATTGTTCTAACATTGAATCACACTTAACTGTACTTTTATCAGACCAGTGGCAGATATCAAAAAACCTCATGTTTGCGGTCAGACACCAAATTGTGGCTATAAACAGCGTTTCCTTTCTCAATTGTTGCACGACAATTTGACGTTAACGTGACTTTACGTTATATGCATCTTCACTTAATATTGTAAAGCTGAAGAGTAGTTTGGTTAAATGCGCTAATATTGGGAGCTATGGGCTCGAACTATAGACTTACTATTCTAGCTATGGACAACTCGGATATAACATCACATTGATCGTTTGGAATTAGAGACATTGAGCGTTAAGGGGTGGAAATCAATATCGGGCTTTGCCATTTTATTTTTTTAGGTTAACCCTGTATCCCGTACATAGCTGGGTAGGCAGAGGAAACCTGGGAACCTAGTCCAAATACACTCCGTTTCCCATTAAGATATTCCTGTTTCCTACTTTCAGTAGAATTCTTGAGACATTGTGTGTTGAGTGGCGGAACTAAACGCCGCGTTTCAAGAAATAAAAATATTATACATTTCATTGCCCCGGATGGTCGAAGCCACAAACTTCTGGCTTACGATCACAAAGGAGGAATTTATAGCAGCATCAATATAAGAAGTAGCCACTATATTTTAACAATCCAATCCAATTTGGACTAACAAGTCCAAAAGTCCAAAGTCAGCTTTCGCGGTTACACAAGAATCGTTCTTAAATTTTACTTATAACATGTCATTTCTTAAAATACGACAAAAAATAAAGAAACACAATTCAACGGAATTACTAATAATTGGAATTTATCTAATTTCAATATGTATTTTTTTAAATATTATTTATATTAAAAAAACGAAACGGAATAACTATACCTAACTATAAAATCTGAAACATATGTTTTCAAGAAGTATATTAGTCATAGTTGACGGAATACGACAGTGGAAACGTTACATTATGGCTATTTCACCCGCAATGGTTTACTGCTATAATGCTTCTATTAACTGTTACGAAATTGTTTCATCCGATTTCGTGATTTTTATGTTGATACCTTCTAATTCTGTAACTGTACTTCATTATATTAATATATATTTGTATAACTGAATAAATATTGGACAAAGCACGGCGTTGAGCTCCGTCATACAATACTCATTGTCTCAAGATCTGAGCGGAAAGTGGGGAACGGAGTGGTCAAATCGAGTGGTCAGTTTCCAGGAGGCGCGAGTTCGAGTCCATCTACGTTAAATTTTTTATACGTTTTCTAAGTGTGTAATAACACTTTAAAAATATTTAAAAAATGTATATTTTTTATTTCCCAGCTTTAATAGACAAAGCATGTTGTTAGGTAGTGTCTCGAAAACGGAGCACATAAAAGGAAACACTTAATACTAAGTACCCTCTCATACTGTGATGTTGTTATATTTTAAATATTTTGTAAGGCTTTTCCGCATCACGCCACTATAATGTTGATGAGATTATTTTCTTTGATATGAAAAATAATAATAATATTTTTTTTACTTTTAATGATAATTATACATATATTATAAACATTGTTGTTTGAAGGAAAAATAAAGTATTTCCGTATGTTATAAAGGATGTAAGATGATTATAAATTAAAAGAAAAATGTTATTTACTTAAACTTCTACGAATAAAAGTATTATTTTCCGACGTAGACAGACGTGTTTGCATTCACAGTCATTACGTATAATTTAATACATTTCGATTACATCAAAACATCGTTTTAAAGTACAATATAATAATTTATTTTTTTTACCTGTTGCAGATGTGACAAAATTCAAAATGGCAGCCACAGACGGGCAGGTTGTGGTCGCAGCATGCCGCTGGACAGACGAAGGAAATTACTTAAGAGAATTTGTTGTTAAAAATCGACTTCCAAACGTTGCCAAAATTATAAAAGGCCAGTATGGAGGTCTGGGAGTCCCAACGTTACCAAGTCCTGGACTACAGAGTACAGCTCTACTTGTATCAGCAGGGAAGAGAAAGAAAATAATAGCTCAAGCGATAAAACTCAAAGAAGGTAGACGCATGGTCAGTGTAGGGCCACGAATTGCCATACCAGATACGTATAAAGGTTATTTTGAATTATTAAGTGAAGAAGGCAGAGCTGTTAGGTGTATTGAACATGTTTCTGAGTTGGCGAGACGAAAACTTGATGATGGGTGTCTAGTAAGAGAACCAGTTAGAGTAATATGTGCTAAAACAGATTTAGATGGAAATATAACAGCGGATGGAGCGAGAAATCTACCTGCTGGTGAAGTGATAATGCCCAGAGGTGAAACGTTTTTAGGTAAAAATAAATATTTAAAATGCACAGATTCTAAAGGAGATACAATCTTACTTAGTTTGGACCAGAGAGGCAAATTTTCAGCTGTTGCTAAAGAGGACAACATAAGTGGGGTACATACTGCAAAAACTTTACTTACGAAGCGATTGCCTATTACAGTTAGACTTGTGCATGGCACTCCTCCTAGAGGTCTTAAAAGTGCAAGTCATTTTGTTCCGGAGTTGAGGCTCTTGTCTTTATTCGAAGAGGATCATGTCTTTGCACTGCCTTTGCAAAAAGAAGGCAATGCGTTAGTAGCTTTACCTCTTGCAGCTCCATTAAAAATGTTACGATGCAAAAATGAAGAACAAATTAAAAATTTTATGGAATTTTCGAGACTACTAGAAAAATGTAATAGGTTACTTGTAGATGTAGTGGATCGAATACATGTGCTAGACGGAAAATTAGGGGACCCAAAAAGGTTATTAAATGGACCTCTTCATGCACCACCTCTAATAAAAACAGGTTACTTTTTAAGACGAAGTGCGTCATCTGATTCTGCTAATCAACATAAATACTTAAACCGCCATAATCATATTTATAGCAGTCATAGGGATGAAAACAGTATTCCTGATGAGTATGATGAAATAGATCAAATATATGACTACGTAAGGGGTTTTGCTCCTTTACCTAAAAACATAAAAGCATCTTATTGCAACGAGCCCACTCGGCATGAATCCGCACCAGCCTCGCCAGCTGCCACGCCAATTCATATGCCTTTGATATCGGAAATTAAACCTGAACCTCCTCCTATAGAAACAATTCCAACAAAGAAACCTTTGAACCAAAAAGCGGAAAAACGAACTCGTAAGTCTACTACTACAACTAAAGAGACACCTATTACTGTTTATAAAGAAAAATGTTCAATAGCACCAGCACCAAATTTGCCAAAGCTGTATATAAAGAACAGTGTAAGCAATAATAAAGGTAGAGCATTATTGAGTCAGAAAAGTCATTCGCCAACTAAAGAGGCACCTAGTCCAGGAGCTAGTCCACTTAGACCTTTAACTAAGGGGGACTCACCTATCTTCAATATAAGATACAAGAGTCTGTCAAATATTCATCAAGCAATGGAACTAGATGGTACATTAGATTCAAGTCATTCTGGAGGTAGAACTTCTGGGGATTCGGGGAATGGACCAAAGTTACCAGAGAAAAGGTCTCGGAAAATAAGCAGACCCAAATCATTAACGAATTTAGTATGGGAACTAACAGGGTGTCCAGTGGATGCTAGTGATAAGCAAAAGTCCAGGACTAAAAATGAGGGCTACAAGAAAATTGGTAACAAACTGTCATTGGGAGCTCAGAAGAGAGTGCCTACGCTGTATCTTTAAATTTCGGTAAGTTTAATTTTGTATGTTTATTACATCTTATGAAAAATAAGTAGATTTCTCTCTCTCAGTCTAGTGATACATCACATCGTTCACAGTTTTTTCCACATTTTTGATATTACGTACAATATGGCGGCTTGTCTGCTCTTAGCAGAACTGCCTTCCAAGTCAACGGTAGCTTTGTGTTCAATCGACGATTAAAAAGTCGAAGTAGGAGTAAATATGTTATAAATATATGTGCATAAATATATATTTATAAATCGAACTCAACAATAGCGTGTACAAAAACTTACCAACTGCGCCTCAACGGCGTATAATAAGTACACATATAATAAATAGATACTATTGCGATTCATCCTTAAATGTCAAAACTTTCACGGTTCTAAGTTCACCTGTAGACTACGCAACGGTTAGTGCCTTTTGGAGCAGATGTTAATAATAATACTTGGCGTATTCTATTTAAGTTTAATGAGTTTTTTTTTAATAAGGTCAGGCTCAAGGACTACTGGTTCGAATTTATAAAATATTTTTGCTTCTAATAAACATACATTGGGACATATATTTATGTTCATTTACCATATTATTATTAAAATATTCAAATAGAACATTTTTATGTAATTAGTACAGTATGAGGCTGTCCACGTCAGCCTAGCGGTACAGCGACTGACCGCGTTGCCACCGTTATGGATTCGATTCTCACGTGGGGTAATTAATTATTTCTCGCTCTGGTAACAAGACAAGGCTCGGCAATAATTTCCTACACTCTACATGCAATGTCTCAAAAATAGAAATGGGAAATTAATTAAAGTGTCTTAACTCCCAATACTAAATTGCCATTTATTTTCAGCTTACAGTGTAAACTAGCTAAATATATTTATGATTTTCAATGTGTACATTATTATAACATTCGAAAGTGTAAAAAAAATAACAAAGTTGACCTTTATTTTATTTCATATACTTAGTAGAGAATATATATAGCTCAATTTTCGAAATAATAAAAAATACTCATCGTTTTTTAAAGCTAACGATATGTGGGACACCTACAGCTAGAAATGTTATAAGACATTCCGTTTTCCACGCATTTTTAATAGAAACCTTAAAGAATATAATTTATCCAATTTATCTCGAACAGCATCTTGAAAATTTTGTAATTTCTCGTGATAGGCTATAGCATTACAATTATTGTTAGCGATAAATGAAATTCAAAATAAATACTAGCGAAACCGAGGGCGTCGTGGCACAGCGGAACAGCGTTTGGCTGTAAACGCGATGTTTATGGGTTCAATCCACAAAAAGGGAAGTTTTGTGTCTAAGTTATTTTTATGTCCTTATTAAGAGAAAGCGCGTAAACTTCCACCAAACAATACGCAATGTTTAAAAAAATTGGAGGAAAAGTTAATTCACTAAAACGAAGTTGTAAGCAACCACTTTTCATATAAAAGCTTTTAACGCAGTCTATAATAATTTTACATAATTATTTAAATGCACTTCGTTCAGAAACGACAAAGGAATTAAAAAAGACAATAATTGCTTAATAGTTCGTGTAATTCATCATAGAGCCAATTTAAATAAAATTCCCATTACTCGAACTAACATAATCATGTAAATTGTTAGCTTTATCTAGACATAGAAAATTCTAAACTTTGTTTTGTGTCATGCTATTATTATTATAATTATTTATTTTTTTCTAGCTTCACGCTGTACCCCGCATATTGCAGGGTAGGCAGAGAAAACCGAGTTAAGGCACTCCGTCCCAAGCACCGCCCTATATTCGAGACATTGTGTTTCGAGTGTTAAAAATTAATTAATTTGCCCAAGTGGGAATTCAACCTACAACCGTCGCGCTTACACTCAAATATTTTGCTGATTCTCCTCAACAGAATTGCCTTTCGAGCTGGTGGTAGTTCCATCACCCTGTTGTATACGGGACATAGTATAAAGTTATTTGTTTTATTTTTTTATAAATGAAATAAATCGTCCCGGTTTACTGAGCTATATTTTCACTATTAGACACTCTCTTCAGGTCCTGTATGATGAGTGGCGGAACCTAACTCCGCGTTTTGTCTCTTGAGTATAAGACAATGAAAATTATTTATGTAGGAGCCTAAATTGATCATCATACTTAAAAAAATATCCAATTCCAACAAAATTATATATATAAATATCAAACTGATAACCTCGAACCTTCGAAGTCGGTTAAAATAGCATGATTCCATACACAAATGAAATCATATTCGCAATTAGTGTTGGAAAGCATATCATGTGATTTTCCAAGTTATTACCATTAGTTAATTAGAGGGTGCGACGGCGCGCCTTGCCGCACCCCCGCTTTGTACCGTGTCGTTTTTACAAGCAGTTATTCCCTTTGAAAATTTCATAATATTGTACAACGTTATGAAATATGATATATGTATTTGTTATGTAAATAAAGAAGAAGAGTTTTTTTTTTATTTATTGGTGGATTTATTGAAGTGTCTTATTAGGTGGACAGTTAGGAATAGGGTAAGATGAAAAAAAAATCTATAGAAATGAACGGTTTCACGTTCGGTTCACGTGCGGGATAGAGCGTGAAGCGAAAAAAGCAACGCTCACATCCACTGTCTGGCTTCTTCTCTAGTAATATTTATATTTTTTCTGGCTACTAGAAATAAATAGACAAAATAAAAAGACTTAACTTAATATCGTCTATCGATTTTAATGCAACCAGCACCAGAACCATTTTTGGAATATATTGTATCGCCTTAATTATTCTCATCTTCTTAATATATTTTTGTATATGAATCTCATCGATATTTGATACGTGACATTCTTTAAGTCTCTTTTTTCCCTCATAGGCAGAAAGAACGTTAAAATACTCCGATCTCCGATTTAAATATATCACATTAATTCAACGTCAATATTTAAAAAAACTTGCAAAGGAAACCCCGTCGTTTGTTTGCATTCAAGAAATTAATTAAAACTGTACATATAAGGGCAGTTATAGAGAGGTGACCTTTGAACAGTTCCTGAACTGATTTTATCTAAGTTTCTATTTATTCTATACTATTAAAGCATTGTGGAACAGCATTCTGTCAAGTTGGTTCAGAACCCTCGATGAGCGAGTCTCACTCGAACTGGACCGTTTTTCTGTTCAGGTACAATAAATCTGCAATAAATTTGTAAGAAATAAAAAAATATTACAGATATTATTTTATATGAAAGTGAAATCATAGCTAAGAATATACACCTGATTCTTTTTGACTAAAGGCAATCCGAAACTAAATAATATAATATGTTCCATTTCACATTTTTACTACCTTTTACATGGGCCCGAGTGATTAAAATAAAATAAAAAAAAAATATAAATAAAAAAACACTAACTCTACTTATCCTGTTATATGCGGGATACAGCGTGAAGCTAAAAAAATTATTTGCATTAATCGGAATTGAAGCTATAACTATCATAATCCAATTGTGGTACAGTGTTAAAGAAATGTACCCTTATACTTAACAATACGCCTATTTATACTTTTAATTGCATTTAAACGGTCTCTTTAAAAATATTGGAATTAAAATTACATCCGGTTCGAACAAGTCTTCATTGATGACACATCGTTTGTGACCTTATTAGAGAAAATTGTAAAAAAATATATGATAAGCTAGAGCTGATATACCTTAAGAATGGTTCGGCAGTATTTATTTAATAAATAAAATATTCATGTTATGTAATGTTATTATTATATAGAAAAGAATTTTCTTAATTTTTTTTTTAATTTTCCAATTGTACAAAGGTGTGACTGTAACGACGACTGTGGGTTCGATTCTTATTTGGTGGAATAAATTAGTATTTATTCATATTTTAATTTCTTCGCCCTACCCTGCCTACCCTGCTATGTGCGGGATACAGCGTGAAGTTAAATATGAATATAACATACTAGAAAACCAATTGACGCTTGCGTTGCCATAGCAACGTCTATGCAATTTTATAAACATAAAAGTGTAAATATTTATTCGTTCTGCACTTCTCCTGCAGATAAACTAAATTTATTCCAAATTTATACCAGTGCGAGATAATGGTAAGGTAAGGGTTAAAAGGGTATTTCATTTCATCCAGTAGGAATCGAACCCATAACCTGTCGCGTTTACAATCGCATGCTTGTTCCCCTGCGCCATGGCTGGCCTCGTCTTGATCTCTCTAGTTTATTAAAAGTAAATACACGGAATCCTAAAAACGACTAATTTGGTGTGGGCAAAGTGTATAATGTTTTTTTTATACTTAATCATAATTAGATATTCAAAAATGGTAAAGCACGTTTTGTTTTTTTTTTAAATACGCATAAGGTAACATATATACATATGTATATTTAAGTACATCATTAAAATGACATTAACCTATTAAAATTGTATGCAAGAAATACGATCGTCTTTTCAATCTTCACGCTGCATCCCGCACAATCGTTGTCGGATAGTTATGTTTTTTGTTTTCTTATAATTTATATTTCTTACATATATAACAGTATTTAATATATTTGAGGCCTGTCGTGGCGCAGAGGCACAAAATGTGACTGTAAAAACGACTAGTTGTGTAGTGTAGTGTAGGTTCGATCCTCACTCGAGAAGATAAAATATTTACTTAAATTTATATTTCCATTTCTTCGCTCTGGTATCGAGGCAAAGCGCGGCGTTGAATTCTGCCAATCTCTAAAAATCGGTAGAAAGTGGGGAACGGAAGTGTCTTAACACTAGGTTCCCTTTGCCTACCCTGCAGTGTGCGGGATATAACGTGAAGCTGGATTGTTTTATTTTTTAATAACGATATTTCATAATTTGCTGTTGTGGCACAATGTGACAGCGTCAGCAATAGTTGTAGGTTCCATCCTTACTCGGGGTAATGATTCTTAATTTATTTTCATTTCCCCACTCTGAAAACCGAAACGCGTCTCAGCTAGTTTGTCAGATGCAGAGGCTTTTTATTTCCGGGGACTTTTCTGAGACCACGAACGGAATTAGAGTTTCGGTGTCCTATCCGAGATTAAACTACCTAGAAATGTTATTTGATGCATTTTTGTGCAAAAATATTTTTAATCACGTCAACACTTCCACATAAATGTAATTCAATTTTATGAAATCCCCTTGAAGGCTTAAATATTAAACTTTGATTGGATAAAACTAGTATTAATATATCCGTGACAGCAAAGTAAAATTACTGGACACGGGATAATACGCAAAATTTCGAGATAATAATAATATATTAAAATAATAATAAGCTTTTTTTTTCATTTTCAGGTCCACGTTGTCATAGAACGACACGTTTCAGACCGAAACCAAAAGGACAGCTGACGACTCGACGAAACGAATAAACTACTACAGCATACAATTTAAATTTTACAGTAGAAGCTATACTTTTGTAGAAAATGTATAATTTTTTTAATGTAGTGGCCTCTTGGAAACTGTCTCAAAGGCGCGAGTTCAAATCCCACTGCTTTAATTTTTTTATATATCATCTAAAACAGTATTTTTCTTTCCTAAGTGTGGAATAACACTAAAAATGTTAAAAATAGTAGAATTAATTTTTTTTATTAATCTTAGCTCAACTATCAAATATATTTTGATCTCTTTACGATTAATTATTTTTTTTATTTATCATTAAAGCCATATTACTATGTAATTTTGATGTTAGTTTGAAGTAATTTGTGCATTACAAAGTTAGAGTAGCCTTTAGATTTTTTATTATTATATTTAAAATTTAAAAGTGTATGCAAACAAAGTTGCATACAGTTGCTAATATTTTAAATATACCTATTTAAATATTTAAATTATCTCTACATAAAAATCGATATTAAACCTAAAGGCTATTTAAGCTTTATAGTAATTTCTTGTAAAATTCTTAACCTTTAAGATGCTATTGGACTTTAAAATGTAAAGTAATTTAATCTCGATTCTTAATAAAATTAAATTGATTACCGCAGTAATATTTAATTACAGATTTAGACGAACTTCAATAGGTTTCGTCGTATATGGTAATTATAATTACTTGTATTTTCGATATAAAATTTATATTTCACGAAATAAAAACCAAAAAATCGAGGTGCCTTATTAAGTAATAAACGCTTTTACGCACGTTCTATTTTCGTCGAAATGTGTAATCGTAATCTATTATAAGATAAAAGTCACAATTTAGTGGTATTTTTTTATTAAGTTTAGACGACTAATTATTATTTCAGTAATATGCATTTATATTGTTCATTCATTAACTTAGTTGTGTGAAGTCAGTTTTAGTCATATACGTAGGTATTTATGTATGTATTAGAGGCTATTTCTAGAAAATTATGTAAAAAAATCACCTTAATCTAAAATTCAAATCGTTTTAATACTTTTTAGATAATACTTGTAATTTGGCTTGAAATATTTTTTTATTTTATACATACTGAAAAACTTTAATGACACATTATCCGTTATTTGGTTTTTTTTATTGCAAAATGTAACTACTTAATGTCATAAATAACTAAGAACGTCGTAGCTCTTGTGTTGTGTTTGTGCGATGGGTTCGATTCCGATTCGGGAAAAAGAAAATATTTTAATTACCTCGCTCTGGTAACGAAGCAAAGCACGGTATTGAGTTCCACCAATCAACACGCAATGCCTCAAGAATTCTGCAGTTATTGGGGAACGGAAGTGTGTTAATGGGAATGGAGTGTCTTAACACTAGGTTAACGGGTTCCCTCTGGCTACACTGTCATATGTGGTATACAACTGAATGCCACAAATACGAAGATTGATACCATTTAAACAGCCATAATTTAACACTACACCACATTCTTGTGCTAAACACATAATAACTGGCCTACTATAATTTAATGAAAAAAAGTATTGTCTAAAACTGACTACTTATAGATTATTGTATAATTACACCTTCCTCTTAAGTAAGTCTAAAATGATAGATTACTTGGAGTTTCAATATAAAATCTGATAGCTATATTGAATCTTCGATTTATTTATCGTGTGTTTTTATTAAGAATATTAATAATAATAAATGTTAAAAAATATGTATAATTTATATTATGTATAACGTGTATTTTATTTTTGAATTATATGAAATTTTGTGGTTAGTCTCACTGCTCTCTAATTTCTAACAAAACAAATATTTTGTATTGACGGATCTTAACGCTGCATTTTGTTTTGAAAGATGAGAGAATCAAATTTACTTAAATAAATATTTTTCAGAATTCAATTTCAATGTAGTTACAGGTTACAACCATTGTGTGCATGTTTTGAAGAGAAGAAAAAAAGTTAGTCTTACCAATACCCTATGTTCTTAAAGCCTATGTCTAGTTGCTAATCTTAGTATATGAAACGTATTCACGAAAAAAATTCTTGGAATATACGAAATAAATCTCGTTTTGGTAATGTTAATTATTGAAGCATGTAATATTTATAAAAATTGACTTTTCTTACACGTTATATTTCACATACCTACACATATTCCCAGATAGCCTAAGACAGGCTCACCTTCCCCTTAAATTTTTGAAATATTTCGTGTTGAAAGGCGTAACTCGACGCCACGCTTTGTCTTTTTGCCAGCACAGTGAGGAAATGAAAATAATTGAAGTTGAGTAGACTACTATGGCCTCATATATTCGTTATATATCAATAGATTTATATAAAATTAATTGTTAACATTGTATAACGATTTTTAAAAAATGATTTTATATTCCAAATATTTAGTTATTTTAGCTTTAGGCGAAACGTCTTTTGTATTTTTAAAGTATTTTATCGCATCATTGTAATAAGGTATCGTTTGAGTCTTAATACTGTAATACTTATTGAATAAACGAAATTAAAAATATTGGATATTTTTACTTACACCAATTTTATTTTAAGTCCTTTAAATTTCGATACACAAAATATAGACAAATGTTCAGCAATATAGAACAATTTTGATTAAATTTATTAATCTACTAGTGGGCGCGCGCAACTTCGCCCGCTTATTCTTGCTTCTTTCTATTCAATAAAATATTTTTAACAGTCTGAATTTAATTTTTTACACAAAATATAGACAAATATTCAGCAACATAGAACAATTTTGATTAAATTTATTAATCTACTAGTGAGCGCGCGCAGCTTCGCCCGCTTCTTCTTGCTTCTTTCTATTCAATAAAATATTTTTAACAGTCTGAATTTAAATTTTTATAAAAATCGGTGGCGATTTAAAGATTTTCCATATAAACTTTCGACCCCTTATTTGAACCCTTAGGGGGTGAATTCTAAAAAACCATGAAACACGTGTCCAATTAAATATTTTTAAGAGTCTGAATTAGAAATTTTATAAAAATCGGTGCCGATTTAATTTTTTTTCCATACAAACTTTCAACCCCTATTTCATCCCTCTAAATTAACACATTATACAAATTTTTTAAAATCCCTTCTTAGTGGATGTCCAGATTATGAAAATAAACATCTGTCCAAATTTTACGTTTCTACCATCAGCAGTTACGGCTGTGCGTGCGTCTTACCTCAGTCAGTCAGGTAGGTACATGTCCTTTTATATATATAGATTAACTACAAATAACGGCTTGTTATTATTCGAATCTACGCCATCTGTTGAACTTTTATATGACTGTTTATACAACTTAGAGACATAAAGAAGTACAATATTTATCCGCTAGATGGCGCTATATTATATAAAACGAAGAAGGCAAAATATTAAGCTCAATCCACACTCTCGAATTTATTTATGTTTATGTGCCTATCAATATTATAATACCATGCGTTTAGTTATAATTTATATCACAACAACATAAAAAATTAAATCACTTAAAAAAAAACAAAGGTGGTGTTTAAGCTTGTTTTCTTACCAGGGCGAGGAAACAAGTATAATTGACTGTCCCGAGTAAGTATCGAGCCCATATTCACCGCATTTGCAGTCACACACTGTGCCAGTGCGTTACGACAGCCTCGTTTTTATTTTTTTATGGAAAACATTAAAAACACAAAAAGCTGCTTCACAAACTTTATTAACTATGCATATTATTACTTTATAACTATCTACTTACACGAAAAATGTACTTATACAATATATCTATTATTATAATTTTAAAGATAAATTGGCAATTATTGTGACAAATCAAACCTAGAATATGCTTCATAGTTATTACCACCATTACGCATTAGGTTCCTAAATGTACTTCTGAGACCTTAGCTTTACTATAGTATTATTATATCACAGATAAAACAATGACAAGTGATGGAATAAATCGTAAAAATAACTTATAGTAGAGACCCTCTAGTATTCAAGTGAACTTACAAACACATACAAATAATTATAATAAAAGTAAAACGTAGTTTGTCATTTCTTACTTGGTCAACGTCTTAGCAAAAAATAGCATCAGCAAATAAATATATGTATAACAAATAAAAATAAATAATACATTTTTAAAGCGCCTTCGAAAAGGAAACATGTTTACCTCAAATCGATATTAGACGTTAGATGACAACATTAAAAAAATATTCCAATTTTAGCCAAAAAAAAAATGCTTTGATGTGTGTATAGAAACAAATTTTTAAACTGGATAACTCTTATCAAAAATTCAATTCAATGAAAATGTTTTTTGGTAAAATTTCTGGTATGACCTAAAAAAATAAAATAAAATACACTATAAATAAAATAGTACTATTTGTTTATCATATATTTTTTTGCGGATGCTATTTTTATGTCATTCTTATTACTTATTTGTATGATGTGTTTATAAGTTTAGTTTTACAGTAGATTATCTATAGCTCTATAATAGCAATACTGCTCTATAATATAATAAAAAGAAAAAAAATCTCTTTTTAAAAACAAATACATATTATATGTATATCTAACATTATATTTAAATCTAACATTATAATTAGTACCCTTTAATGAAAAGGCCATTGTAAGCTTTTTTGATATTTTAACGACGCTCTTATAAAAATTTATAATATCTGTAATTCATTCTTACAAATTATTCTCAAGAAATAACAAGCATTTGTAATTCTAATTGTAAGTACATACATAATAATGTTATTTCATAATGTTATATTTTTTCCTAAGTCATTTGAAAATCTATTAATAAAATAGCAAAAGTGGACGAAGTGTGGCTAAACTTGACTGCTTGCTACTACTGTTTGCTTAAATTAAATTTAATATAAGAACTGAACACTTTGAATTAATTAAAATATGACAAACAATTATCCTATTAATTATATAATATATATAAAATATACATAGGTATATTGTAAGAATAGGACACACACAAAATAAATATGAAGCATTGATGTTGAAAAAATAGGCTTAAAAATCCACAAATAATGTATGACTGCTTATTGCTATGTATATGCACATAGTCTTATTTGATAAATAAATATTCCACTTTTTAGCTGTATATTAGTATAGATTTGTGCAATATTTAAATCTAAAATACATTTAAACATCATTTAAAACAGTTTCTAGAAAAAAATCCTTAAGAGGTTTGATAATTTTTCTTTTCTTACATAATTTTTGATAATTTTTCTTTTCTTACATAAAGAAAATTAAAACTTTTAAGCAACTTCATACATCAATGCAATTTTTTTTATTTTTTTTTTAATAATTGTTTTTAATACAAATACAATATTGTAATATTTGTTATAAGCTGAGCATATAATGTGTACAACGCAAATCAAATTAAATAATTCATCCATTATTCATACTATTTGCATGGAAAATTATATCAATTATGTACGTACATAATATAGAGTGTATAAGAGATAGAGTACTATCAACTTTATATAAATTTCCTATTATAGAGTAATTATAAGAGGTATATATACAAGTGCCCTCCCACCTTGGAGGGCATGTATGATATCCTCTTGCTTTTTACGTGACATTTCTCAAGTATCATCGAAACCGGGTTTTCGGTCAATCGAGCTCAAAAAAATATTATTTTTGGTCAAAAAATGTATTATTAATTTGAATTGGAATTGTACACAACTATCACTTTGAATTAGATTTGTTTACATTGACAGATCGCTATATACTTTTATAATATAATATTTAAGGATATTAAACCTAAATATATATAAGGAGAAAAGGAAATGTATCCCAACCCGTAAGCGAAGTTTCTTGGCACCATCTACAGATACAATATAACCATAATATCATTTACATAGAAATTAATATAAAAAAAGTAATTTTTTTAGAAAATATATGAAATTATAAACGTATATATATATTATTTTTCTGTTTTATGTTATATTAGTATTAGTTATTATATATAATTGATATTTACACCTATAGGGTTAAAATTTACAAGCTTTTTAAGCGTAAGCAGGCATTGATAATATTAGTAATTATATAAATTTAGATGTGTTCATTATTATTCAAATGTAATTCTTTATTTTATATCTCTCTATTTCTCCATAAGAATATAAATAAAAACTTTTAAAGGTAAAAATTTAATTATATAAAAAGAAGTAGCGGCGCTCGAACACTTAACTCCTGTTGACCGTCCAAGCGCTCCGGCTACTAAGCCATACATTCCTATCAAGCTACGGCGAAATGAAAATATTTAATATTTCACTTCCTCGAATAGGAATCGAACCTACAACCTGTCACGTTAACGCTTGTGTTCCAGCGTCACGACTGGCCTTAATTTAAACTATTTTTTATAAAATATTTACATAAGGTTAATTGTAGGCAATCGGCACAGCACTGGGATACTAGGTACTTAAAGTTAAAAGCTAACATTGTGCAGTTTTAGTAACGTAACGTATCTAATATATTTACATAATCTACCTAACATAACCTTGGTAATTATAATATTATTATTATATCATTTTCTTCTTTACAATTTCATTTGATGAAACTATCAAATGTCATAAGCATTTATTTTTTACCCCCATTAGGGATGAGGTCAATCTAGAACCCAGTATTAATTAAAACACTAGGTTCCCCATGCACTACCCAATTTTCAAGACATTGTGCGTACTAGTCGCGGAACGCAAATACGCGATTTGTCTTATTACAAGCGTGGAAATGAAAAAAATTCAATGCACCCATTGGGAATCGAAGCCACGACCTTCGCGTTTACAATAAGGCGTTATGTTGCTGAAATATTCATGTAAATAGTTTAAATCTTAACTATGTTCTTATAATTTTATGTTCTTATTATATAAATAACAAAATAAAATGCTTTTAGTGATTTTAATTAAGTTAACAATTAACGCTTCATGCTACATTACAGTTAATTGGATTAGAATACAGTAGTGTTATTTCAATCGTTTCTTCCATTTAAAATTATATAAACAATTATAAGAATATAAAGTTGTAGGTAAAAATCTGATATATAAAGTAAAAAGAAATGCTCTACGTTATACCCACATGCAACAGGGTAGAAGTCCAGTTTTTAAGCACTCCATTCCCTTCTTTCCGACCTAAATTTCGAGACAATGAGCATGTATAGCAGCGGAACTCAACGCTGTTAGTCATTTAAAAAAAAATTCATTCATTTATTACTAAATATTGATCATACCAACTTTGTGATTTTTTTTTTTAAATAATTTTATGAAGAAGAAACGACGTGTTACACAATTTTTATGAATTATAAATGTAAGTTACCACTTGGTCCATAGATTCTGTTGCAGTATCACTCATATCACTATCTGTGCTTCTTAACTCAATATTTTCACTATTTATCACTACATTATTAACATTTTTATTTATTTCACTATCAGTCGCCATTGTATCACTACCACTAATATCAATTAAGTTTACTTCACTTCTATCTGATCTTAGATCATTGTCTATATTATTTTGCGTAGTTGTATCAAAATCGGTTTCAGTTTCTTTTGTTGAAACTATTAAAAAGTCATCTAATTCTGTACTAATATTATCACTGTTTTTAGTTGACACATTTTCTACAGAAGAACGATCTATATAATCATATTTCTCGGTATTAAAATTAATATTTGTATTGGAAATACTTGAAAAGAATCTTTGGAAGTCTCTAGATTCTATTTCTGTACTACTTTTCATGATTTTCTCGTTGATCTCGTTTTCTGATTTATTTATTTCTAAGACGTCAGGAGCTTTTGTTACATTTTGTGCAACATTTTTGTCAGTTACTGCTAGATTATCTGATGTTGTTTGCTTATCACTTTTGTCAGCTTGATCAATATTATCATTCATTAAGGTATTAAATATCACATTCATCAATCCGTCTGGATCAATTATTTCAAGATGTATATCATCACTGCTCTCTTTATTCTCATGACTTGGTAATTCAGTACTTAATGTGAGATTTTCTTCTTTAATGAAATCTTCTGTGTTTGAACTATTTATATAAACATATGTTGTGATTATATCAGTAGATTGATTGTTTTCGGCAAACACTAATTCATCTTCAGTTGTTTTATCTGTTTCAGAAATATTTTTTATCGTTTCATTTTCACACTTTATCGAAACATCTGAGTTTAACTTTGGAGTACTATTTATAATAATATCATTTGTTATAATTTCTTTGCTTATAAAATCAGGTATATAATTAGGTTCTTTGGTTATTATTAAGTTATCTTTGCTTTCAAATTTTGGTGCTTCTGTAGTATTATCTATAACTTTGGTAACTAGTGTTTCATTTTGTGCATCTCTAGTTACTTGTTGGTTATTTTCTTTGGCATATTCAGATTTAAATAAAGCGTCGAATAATATTCCAGTTATCATGCTATCGTTTAACAGCTTAAATCCAATGTTTTCATCGTCCGTAGAGTCATAACCTTTTTTTGATAACTCTTCATCAACATTATGGGCGATATCTTGAGAGTAATTTTCAGGTGGTACCCAATCAAATTCAGGATCAAATTGAGCTTTTGTAGTAAAATCAAATGAATTTAAATTATTTATTGTTTCATTTATAATATTTTTGTCCGTAGTGCTTATTATATCTTCAACTGTAGTCAACGTTTCGTTAGAGTTGTTTAAATTATTTTCTATTGGAGACTCAATTGGGGCATCATCTACCCTATTAATTTTTTGTAAATATTTAGCAATTGTTGGTCCTAATACTGTCTCAAGATAATCATGCAGTTTTTGACATTTATTCACAGTGTTTACATCATTGGAACTACCCCATATAATGAAACCAGATGCGTTTGATTTATATAGAGATTGAAGAGCGACTATCAGATCTTCCTAAAAATAGAAAAAAATATATATAAAATATAAAAATATTATTACAGTATTTTTTTTATTCTTTTCTTTTGAATAGGTACATTTTTTATTTCAATTTTAACTTTAATTAACAATCCTTACCTCTTTCATAAATCCTCCATCTCTGTATCTAAACCAGAAGTATGGCAGTATGGGAGTGTCATATTTCCTAACTCTATATGCTTCTTCAACTCGGCCCCGAACTAGCAACCCAAGTTGAGAAGACGACAAATCACGAGAACTGTACACTGAAGGGTACAGGGCAGTGCTTTCTAACCATAGCCAACGCGTACTGAAACATTATTTTGATTTGTGTTAATAAATTAAAATTAATAATTAAATGGTCGCCGTGGCGCAGGCCATAAGCGTGCGACTGTAAATGTGTCGGTTGTGGGTTCGATTCCCTTACAGAAGGACGAAATATTTAATATTTGATTTTCTTGCTTTGGTATCAAGGCAAATATGGTGTTGAGTTTCGCCACTTGGCACGCAATTATTTAAAAATTATTCGGAAAGTGAGCAACGGAGTGTCTCAGCAATTTGGGTTCCTTATGTTTACTTTGTTACATTCGAGATATGATTTACAGCGTGATGCAAGAAAAAAAAGGTAAATCTATTTGAATACATATATGTAGGTACATGTAAAATTTGTTCGTAACATAAAACAGACTCATCGGAAAAAGGTCTACAACAAAAAAAACATTCATTAAACTTTAAGATACGATCAACTGTCACAAGTAGTGAGAACTTTTTTCTTTTGATTTAATTAAAAATGTTATTGAGCCGGCGTAACCAGTTTGATTCTACTTTTTGTAACTTATCATACTTGTTGATCTGATATATTATAATATGTTTATACAAAAAATATATATAACATAAGTTTATTTTTTTTAAATTAGGCTTCTTACTTTTATTTTTATAATACTAGATACTACCCACATCCCCTATTGCAGGAACTTTAAAATGTAAAATCTATTTTTTCCCTTCCTCGTAGGAATTTTGGGAAATCCTTTTTTAGTGCTATCCTACCTAGATGCCAAATTTCAGGGTTTCACACCACTTAGTTGCGGATGTGCGTTGTTCGTTAGTCACTAAGTGCAATAGAACAGTTAATATATTTTTTATAATTTCAGGCTATATCCACAGCAGAGTAAGCTAAGGGAACCTGGGAAACTGGTATTAAGACACTCTGTTATCGTTAAGACACTTTGGTTTCCCATTTTACATTGAATTTCCATTTATTCTTTTCTTAGAGTGGGCATCGATCCCACAACTTAGCGCATTTACTTAGCATTAAGTAGTTGCACACTTTTACCCCTGCAACTTGACTCCTTGGCCTCGTTTATTCGGATGGATTATATTTTGATGTAATATTATGGACTTTAAGACGTCAATTTTTCAAATTCTACTTTATTTTCCTTATTTCCTCTTCTTCTCTTATCCTTTTCTTTTTGTAAAGCTTCTTGCGAAATTGCAAGATACAGGAAAGATAAAAAAAATCATAACACTAAGATCTCAGGTTCCCTCTGCCCGTTCTGCTGGGTATGTGCCTAAAGCTACCTACCTAATACATGCAAATATTTAATACTTACATATCATTCTCACCGACCACATTGCTAGGACAGTTTTCCTTCATATTACGCACATTCGCCATGTTGAAGCAATGGGGGAAGCCATAGTAACCCCATAAAGCTTTGGGTCGCATTTGCTTGGCGATTGATAGGGTCGTTTGCATAAATGTCCTCGCAGACGACTCGAAACGGCGTTGTGCCTGAAATTTAAATTATAATTTAAATATGAATAAAATTTAAATGTCCGTCTGTGATTTCAAAATAACCGTGTTTTTCAGTGCATATAGTTATTTATACGATACCACAACACAAAAAACTGTAATTTTTTTCGTCTGTCTGTTTTTCTATTTGTGCAGATAAATCTCCGAAACAGCTAATATTTAAAGGTAAAGAGGATTGTGGAGCAAGATATAGGCTTCTTTTTATCTTGGGATTCGGGATCAGTATTTATGCGGAAAAAGGGTATTATACCTTTCTAATTATTTACATTTTGATCACACAAGGGAAGTCGCAGATAAAAACTAGTCCTACTAATATTATAAATGTAAAAAATTGTGGCGATGAAGTTTGTTCCTTTTTTACGCAAAATATACTGAACAGATTTAGATGAAATTTTACAGTTATATAGCTTATATACCAGAATAACATAGGCTACAACATGTAAACATTTTGTATGATTTGTCTCTAATATAAGAATAAGAATGAGCGCGCGAAGCCGCGGTCGAGACGCTAGCTATTGATAAATTATAAACAAATAATTCATGTTTTCAATATTTAAACGGTAAGTAATCGTTACGCTTAACCAAACAGCTAAAGCAATGATTGCTACAAAATTCATACGAAAATAACATAATGGCATAAAATTAATATTGTTTGTACCTATTACTGAAATATTGGACGCAAATTTCCTTATTTATTTTTAAATTGAATTAATTGGGGCTATGGTCGAGTCGTGGCGCGGAAACACAGTGTTTGACTATATATGCGATGATGGCGGGTTTGGTTCTCTTTCGTGGGATGTAATTATTTTCATTTCCTCGCTCTGGTAGAGGCAAAGCGCAGCGTTGTGTTTTGCACGTTAGCACACATGTCTGCGGAGAGCAGATTGTCCAAGCACTAACCTCCCTTTGCCTAGTCTGCTAACTGCAGGATACAATGTGAAGCTTGTAAAAATCTAAATGGAAAAGAACATTTGTTAATTAAAATAAAGAAACTACAACTACCTCATTTTGAATCCATGGTTTCGGCCACCACCAGTGCAGCTTCTTCTCTATTTCTACTGAAACATCTTTATAAGGCACCAATGTACCAAAATTCTGCCTGAATATAGGTCTCCAAGACTCGAAGTCTATTATTCCTATACCTGAAATGTACAGTATAACAATATTTACCATGGTTCAATATATAATATTATGTTTGGCTTCACTCTGTATTAAGAACATAGTGGTATAGGCAGAGGAAGCCAGGGAACCTAGTGTTAAAACACTACGTCTCCTATTAAGTCACTTCCGTTCCCAACTTTCCACCTATGTAATTGTTGAAGCACAATGTCGACAATGACGATGTCACAATTGGATAAGACTTGTTTATAATAGCGCCCTATTGTCTGATTTCGCCTGCAACCCTTCTGTGAGGGAAATGCGAGGTGTATTTGTTTTTTTTTTTTTAAGAAAAAAAATATATTTTTACATAAAACAAACAGAACCTGAATTTTTATCTCCAAATATTTTTTAATAACAAAGCTGATTAATATTGAAAAAAAAATACAACTGAAAAATAAGCAGCATGCAAAAAAAAAACGAGTTGCAATTCTAAGAACGCCGCGGCTGACATACATATATCGTATCTCATATTATAAATTGTACCTAATCATTTCTTTTGTTTACATTCAGCATGAGGTATGCATTCCGATTCTTATGTTTATCTCGGTATAGCCAAAACATGGTTTGTTTTTGTTTATCTTTTTTATAATTTTAGCATAGCAGGGTGAGTAGAGGGAACCTGAGAACATAGAGGTATGTGTATGTATGGTATGTGGTAACACACCGTTCTCTACTCACC
Organism: Heliconius erato x Heliconius himera; assembly: GCA_013421005.1. Lineage (NCBI taxonomy): Eukaryota > Metazoa > Arthropoda > Insecta > Lepidoptera > Nymphalidae > Heliconius > Heliconius erato x Heliconius himera. The sequence goes on along the minus strand of JAATLQ010021097.1, from coordinate 94,986 downwards.
TCTTAATTTTCGACGTTCGGCGTTGAGTTCCGCCACTTAACACGCAATGCTTCCAGTATTCGGCGAAAAGTGGAGAATGTAGTGTCTTAACATTAGGTTCCCTGTCTTCTGTGTCAGTGTCATCAGCGTGAAGCTGACTTGATTTTTTATAAAAGCACGTAGATTCAAATACGAGTGGTAAATTTTATAATACAAGAAATGAGGCGGTAATTACAAGTACAATACAAAAATGCTAAGTTTAGCACAAAGAACTTTTAAAAGTAAGTAGTAAATTCCAAAAATATAACTCCATTTTTAATTTATGATTTTTTTAAAATTCTTTAAATTAAAGTTAAAGTGTTTAAATTATTTTCTCACTAAAATCTTAAAGAACTTACCACTGAAATCAGGATCAGGTACAATTTCTTGCATGTCCTTCTTAAAGACAGTCAAATGATCCTCCAAATTTCCCTCTTGAGGCACTCCACCATTACGAAACCGATACTTGCCGCTGGTCTCATTTTTGAAAATAGCCGGAAACAGTCCTGGTTCATACAAAATTGTAATTTTTTCTCCACGGAATTTGTCCCCCTCGTTCTGAATTATACCATATTTTTCATATAAATCGTCGAACGGTATTTGTTTCGATCGACACTGCATGGTGGGTACGTTCCAGTACACTTGGAATGGCTTTTTTGTGTTTGGCACATCGTTGTCTGGAATCTCGATGACGTAATAGTTGTTTCTATAACAATAAAAATTCTTTATTTTAATCCTTTTGTAAATTATTTTTGTTTTTATTTTAATACTGTTACACTAACAGATACTTGATCTGTAACCTTTTTAAATTATTATTATATAATTTTCTTATCAATATTATTAATTATATGTTTTAGTGGCTGCTAACTTTATACTCGAAGCCGTCGTGGCGCAGGCGCAAGCGGTTGACTCTAACCGCGACACTTATGAGTTCGACTCATTCTCGGGGGAATGATTTATTTAACATTTTCATTTTCTTGCTCTGGTAACAACACAAAACACGACGTTGAGTTTCGCCACTCAACAAGCAATGTCTTGAAAATTCGGCATAAAATAATGTGTATACAAACTCCAATCATTGTAACTATAGTAGGTAAGAATAATAATATTAATATGTTTATAATAATATATAAGAGCTAGAGATAGCAAAGTTGGGCATACCCATATGACAATGTCTGTAAGTGAATTCGATAAGAAGGGAAGGCTCTGCCAAGGTTTTTATGTACGTTTGTTACATTATGAGGGCAGTGTGTGTAAATAATAGAAATACTGTATACATTCGAAAAAAAAATGAAAATTTGGGCCGACAGATAAAATAATATTATAGGTTAATATTTTTATTTCACACTAAAAAAAACAACTCATTTTCTCAGAAATCATATAAATAGGATATAAAGGGATATGACCTTTGACCTGCGCTTTGTGAATATGAACAAGGCTGTAAAATGAAAATTTTTCAAGACGCGCGAGTCAAACTGCTACGATAAAATTTTAATACATTTTACAAAAAAATATGAAAATATTATTAAATCTATGTTAGGCGAAAATATTCTTGACACAATACTATTTTAATAAATCAGTAAAAAACGATATGATTAACAAAAAATCTTTATTAACATATTTACAATTTTCTAATCTTAACCTAAATATTTAACCTCAACAGTTAATATAACTGGTTTCTTATTTAGACAACCGTATGGCATTAATTTATATCTTTTTATCTCTGCATAATTTAAACAGTACTATCACATCTAACTTTCTTTAACCTTGAAACGACATCCGGTCCTACAGCATCCGGTTAGAGAAAGGTTAATGAGTTAATCTTAGATACTTCAAAGATTTTACCTTGAAATTATCTTAATGACTTTATTTTTCTGGCAATGAGTCAATATGTGTTTAATGTTTTTGCCCCTTCCTAAACATATAAGTTTCACAGGAAATTTGTTAATAAAAAATAATATACAATTTTTACGCACCGTATTTTCATTGAAAAGTACGGAAAAAGGAAAAAAAATACTGTGGACATTTTCACAGACAATTATATATTTACAGATCTAAGAAAGGGTTAAACTATTTTGTAACATAAAAAACCTTTTGATATGGACGAAAATCGACGTTTTATTACCTAAAAAACAATACTAATAAATAAAAAAAATCGATAGTAGCGAATTCGATGGGATTTTTTTTTTATTTTTGTCCTGTAACGAATCAACAATAAAAGAGTAAAAGAAGAACTAGAACTGATAATCTTTAAACGGCTAAACATATTTTCCTGAATCATGGAACACGAACACTATCAAGAACACTATGAATTAAGCTACTTTTTAAGCACAAAAAATCCATGACATCAGTTGCATAGGAAGCTACAGAAATATTTATATACTAATACGTGAAACACGAAACATCTTTTTTTTCGTAGAGTTTTAAAGAAAAATCAAGTAATTCCGCATGCATTAATCAGTATCACCGACAATAAGGAAATACATGGTTACGTCCAAATCACTGAAGGGGTCGTTCACTCTAAGAAACAAATGAAGTGCCAAGAAACAAAGAAATTAATACTATATATAAATTTCACGTGAGATTTTTTTGTAAAAGTTATTAAAAAATTTTAATATTTAGATCTGCCGTGGTGCAGTGAAACAGCGGCTGATTGTAAACGTGGCGGCCGTGGGTTCGATTTTTATTTGAGAATACATTTTCGTTGCCTTGTTCTGATATGAAGACAAAGCGCAACGTTGAGATCCGCCACGCATCAAACAATGTCTCAAAAATTGATCTATGTTAAAAATTGGTCGTGTGCGGGATACAGCGTGAAGCTGATAAAAAAATCAACTTATTACCTATTACTCTCTACTCTCTAAAATTAAGATAAAATTAGATACTTTTAATATTACTCAATTTTGACCAAATTTTGAACCGAACTCTACTTTAGTAGGCCACTTGTACATGCAGTTTCATTATAACACATATAGGTATATTATTATAATAATGTATTCATGTTCTATTTACTTTTGAATAGGAAGTACTATGTAGGTCGCGATCATTTATCAATGCAGAGCCGATAAGTAATACAAACGATGCTATGCAACTAGTATGGACTGAGAAAAAAATAGTAATAACAAAAATATCACATTTTCATTACCTTGCTCTGGTAACGACAAAACGCGGCGTTGAGTTCCGCCACTCCACGCATAGCATCTAGATTTCAATGGAACGTGAGAAACGGAGTGTTTATGTTAAATTCCTTTGCCAACCCGACAAAAAATTGCGGGAAAAAGCGTGAAACTGCGTTTTTTTATTTGCGTTTGAGTAACTACGCGAGAGTACAAAAGGTCAATTATTCATATTATTCATAGTAGAATATCATGAATGACCTCCATAGTAATATCAACAAACCATTAAAAATCAAACATGACTAACCATCGACGTGATCAGATGTAAAAAAAACTTGTAAATCCATATATGATATAAAAAATAAGGAAGTTGGTATATTTAGTATGTTAAGAATAGATTAAGCAATTGTTTGAGTACATTTAAAAGTTTATTATAAAAAATACGAATGGCAGCTCAATTTATTTTTATGATGCAACATAAAATACAGTTTTCCCCTATTTTGTGGGACAGTAAGTAAATTCACCCTTAATGCTCCTATACACTCCCTAACCTTCACCTTCGCTAACGCTTCGAGTCTACGCTGTTGGCTGAACAAACATGTAAACGCAACAGATTGTGGATTCGATTCCCACAATTAAATATTTAATATTTTCATTTCTTCGCTGTGGTAACGAGGCACTCTACGCTCGAAAAGTGAGCTCAAAGAGTGTCTTAGCACTAGTTTCCCAAATTCCTTCTGCCTACCCACCTTCCTATGTGCAGGATACGACGTTAATCTAAAAGAAAAAGTGAGAGAGTAGAACCTAAACTTTTAAGGCTATATACATAATACAGTATTGTCAACGAGTTATGAGCATTGAACCTTATCGAATCGAATCTGCACAGATATATGCAGCTAATTTCAAGAGGACCACAACTCGTCAACCGCACTGTTCATATGTAACATTCTGTTGTTCTAATATATAGCATATATGTAGGTCGTAACTTATTGTTTTTTACAATATGTTGTAGACAACTGCTTGAGTAAATTGTGATCTGGACTCTAAAACTCGATTTAAATAGAAATATCGTATATTAAAATATGTATACATTTTCTCAGCCTCTATCAAACAAAATCGGAAAATTAATATGGTAAATATAAAAGAAGGAGTAAAATACTCCAACTTATTACTTTTTTTCTTCATAAAATGCAAAAAACAAATAATACAGTCAATGGATCTAAACAAAGAACTATTGAATGTACGTACATTTGTATGTAGGTATATATGTGTATGACCTACCGACACTGTTCCATATCTAGACGATAACGTTGGGTCAACGAAAAATGCCAAATAAAGCGGCTATTAATATTAAATAGAAATAAATATTATATTTCCCTTGTGTAGAAGTGATTGTTGTGGGTTCGATTCCTACTTGATTCCTATTTGGCCGCAACGTCGAGTTCCGCCACACGCCAGAATGTCTAGAAAATTCGAGAAAAATGCGAGAAAAGGAGTGTTATAACACAAGGTTCTCTCTGCTTGCTGTATGCGGGATATAGCGTGAATCAATAAAAAAAATATTGATTCAAAAGTGATGCCGTCATGGCACAGGAGCATAAGGGTGTGACTGTAACGCGACGGTTATGGATTCGACCCCGCCTCGGGGAAATGGATTATTATGTATTATCTATAAAAGTGCTAGTTAAACTGACTCTACCAAATAATCTCTATAGAAAAAATATATATTATCCAATATAACAACTAAGTACTTGACCAGTACTTGAGTCAGCAGTTAACCGAATTCCATTATAAACGATTCATAGAGACACCGGTGCTATCCTGAAATGAATGGATGTGTTCGCATTAGATTTATATAATGAAATAATCCTTTTTATGACCGCAATTGCCAATCTTGTTGTAAGACTGTAGAAGATTCTAGGAAATAAAATCACAAAGAGCCCGTCGTGACGCAGTGGGACGGCGTCAAATTGTAAACTAGATGGTGTAGGTTCGATATCCGCTCGGAGGAATTGATTTAAATTAATTAACGTCATTACCTCCATTATTAGAGGCAAAGTGTGGCGATGTGTACCGCCATATAACAAGGAATTTTCTTGAAAATTGGGCGTATAGTCGGTAACGGTTTTAAAATTTAGTGTCCTTTGCTTTGTCTAAAGCAGAGCAATTGCTTTATAAGTTTATAAGAAGACACATAAAAAACATCTGCTCTCTTTATTTCTTTGCCCAGTTTAGTTTAGTTTATATTCACAACACTGTGCTTTTTCTTACCAATTTAAATAAACTTTTTTTTTGCCTCCACGCTGTATGCGGCACATGTCACGGTAGGCAAAGATTAGTAGTTGTTCCTAGTGTTAAAACACTCCGTTCCCATAAAGACTTTTCCATTTCCAACTGTGCGCTGATTTCTTGATGCATATTCTTGATACATCCATACACATAGAATGGCGGAACTCAATATCGAGCTTTGCCTTGTTACTATTAACGGGGAAATTAACATATTTTTTAATTCCTCCAAATGGGAATCGAACCCACAACCATCGTGTTTACCGTGCGCATTGTGCCTTTGTTTCACGATGGCCTCGAAATTAAAATATAATAATATATATTATATTAGTTTTAAAGATGCGTTTTTCAAATACTACCGTTATAAATCTAGGTTGATCTTAATATAAAGCAGTTCAATGCTGTTATACCACAAAGCCGCCGTCGACCTCTTTATTGTATAAATGTGATTGCCTCTATAGTTTAGTAGTTAGCCTATTATGAATACTATAAGGTCATAGGTTCGATTCTTTTAACAGGTTAGTTATATCTAATCACTAGGCAAGTAGGGAGAGGGAAACCAATATATATATTATATATTCCGTTCATCATTTTCCGTCCGAATATAAGTTATTGTGTGTTGAGAGCCGGAATTTGAGGCCGCATTGTTTAATACCAGAGCGAGAAAATAAATATAACTCAATCCCTTATATGAGAATCGAACCTACTTACCTATCAACTGTCGCGTTTACATTCACTTCATTACTATAGATAGGTATATATTTACCCATCCAATCCTGACTTCAATCACTGCAGCTTAACCTCAAATTAAATTCTAATACACAACGCCTACGTTTATTACATAAGTGTCAATGAACTGTAAAATTCAAAGTCAAGGCTATATTAATAGTATGATACAAATACATTTTTTATGCTTAGATGACCTCATCGTGGGAGGAGACAGCGTCTGACTGTAAACGTAATGGATTTAAGTTCGATTTCCATTTGTAGAAGATATGTTTTTTTTATTTAGCTTCACGCTGTTTCCAGCGTTTAGCAGGGTAAGCATAGAGAACCTGTTGTTATTAATGAAGTTTATAATTTTTGAGACATTATATTGTGCGGAACTCAACGCAGGGCAATAAATAATTGTTTTGTTACTAGAGGGAGTACATGAAAAAAAAATATTCCTCGTAGTGAGAATAGTACCCAACGATCGCATTGACGGTCGCGAGAAGGTGATGTGATGCTGCGCTACGACCGTGTTTTTTTCGCAAAAATATTTATACAAATACTGCTATTTCTTCTATATTAAATAAAATTATTAATGTCAAGGCTATTAGAGTACAGATTTTATTTACTTCCTACACTTCCTATGCCTGTCATTCAGTTACTAGGTCAGAGGGATTAGTAGAGGAGCCAGGAGGTCACGGGTTCGATAAATATTTAATTAGTTTCTACACTTGTATTTAATTGTATACAAATATTTATATTAATTCAATTTTGTTTTTACGAATTTAAGTAAAAAAAATACTCAATTGCTCTTTGACGTGGGTTTGATATCCACTTAGAATAATGATTATATTTGAATTATTTTCATTATTTCGCTTTGATAGACAAAGCGATAATATCTTATAAATTGGTCTGAAATTGGGGAATCAAGTGTCTTAACACTAGGTTCCCTCTAATTACCGTGTTATGAACAGAAAAAGCAGTCAATCTGAAAAAAATTTTTTATATAGGTGGTTGCAGACAAAGTATCGGACTTTAGCTAGTTATATTATATTAATTGAGGTCATACCGATCAGCCATATAGTAAGGAATAGGAAATATAACTATTATTAATAATAATACTATGCTGAATCAGTCATACAAATGACATTGGGATGTTGAAAACGTGATTGTTTATACATATACAATATTTGCATATCCACGATTATTATAGACTAGCTTTTACACGCGGCGTCGCTTGTGATATATGGACAAATGGAAATAACTGTGATACTGAGACTGAGAGCTGTGATACTTGATATAAGTCTCCGAGGTAACTGCAGTTACCTGTGGAGGTTTCTGTCAATGGTACAGTGGGTAAAATCGATACTATTAATCTGATGTAATACAGCAGAGAAATGCTCTAGCCTTCCTTTATGGATCTATGGATTATCTAACCGGACAAGCGTGAGTTGGGCTCGCTCACCGAGGATTCCGTGCAAAAATTGGAGGTCTCCAGCTTTTTCTCAAATTCAAGCTGAGCTTAGCCAAAGCACTTTAATCTGTGTAACCTCTTTTTATTTTTTGTAGAAATAAAATACATTATTTTTTTCGGAAAATCATGAGCCGTAGATCTGAGTAATATGGTTTGTATTTCAACTCGATGTATTCAAGTGTGCTTGAGATAAGGGCTCTTGACAGACAGACTGACAGATGGAAAACAAAGTGATCTTACATATATATATATATATATATATATTCCTTTTGTCCTTAAAAAGAAAACGGTATGCAACCCTAAAATTATTTTTTCATTTCTATCTCGTAGTTTCAGTGTTGAGCACGTTCAACCAAACAATCTCTTCAGCTTTATAATAAATATACATAGAGATATTAGTGGATATATGCGGACTTAAATTTACAAGCATCGATTCAATTTATAATATTAGAGACTTCAGGCCTTGTTTTTCTCTATTCTCATACAATTTTTAGTACCCGGAGGTAATTATTATTTCATATGTACATATTTCTATAATTTTATTACCAAGTTGAATATTTTATGGTATTAAATATTTGAACTAATAGAGTATTTGGGCTAAAACAAAACAGAACAGAGCATTTTGGTCTCAGCAAAATGGCGACACTTACATCTGGATTTTATCAATAAAAACGTTAATGTAATCCAGATGTTGAAAAGTTTTTCTTCCGCTTTTGTTCAATAAATAAAGTATATTTCTTAGTTAATAGTTATTACTATAATATTGCCGAGGCCGTCGTGGCGCAATAGGACAGGGTCTGACTGTAATCGCGACGGTTGTGGCTTCGATAATAACTTGAGGGTATACTAATAAGTATTTAATTAAAATAATAATTTTACCGCTCTACCGACGATATGTATGGAAAATTGTATGGAAAGTGAACAACAGAGTGTCTCAAGACTAGGCTACCTCTGCCTACCCTGAACTCTGCGTAAGTACATATTCTTGAGAATATAATGAGTAGTAATCTTAAGACAACAATCTTATTAAAAAAACTCATAAGCTAATATTTTCCCACCTTACGCTGCACAAAAATTGAACCTGCAACCATATAGCTTCACTACTTAGCAATACAATCAATAAAGCAACTGTGAAACAAGAACGTGATTATATCATCGTATAAATCGCTTACTTTATATAACGTAAATAAATCTTTTAATTTAATACAAATAAAAAGAAACATTGCAAGACTATCGGCTGACGGAGTGACAGAGTGACGGCTGTGGGTTCGATCCGCAATTAAGGGAATGATTATATTTGAACTGTTTTCATTTCCCCGTTCTTAATTAATAAAGCCCGGCGTTAAGTTACGCTTAGCAATAGCCATGCAACAATATCTAGAGATTGAGCCGAGAGCGAAGAGTAGTGTCTTAACTCTACGTTCTCTTTACCTATGCTATTTATACTAAATTTACATATAGGGTTTCTTTTTATACACAGGAATGTTAGTTTATTTCTATCCTTCTTTATATTTGGCATTGTGAACAGTCGTGGCACAAAAGTATAAGGACTGTTAATGCAACTGGTTGTGGGTTCGATCTCTGTCGAGAAAATGAAATATTGATTCAAATTTATAATTTGATTTCTTCGCTCTGGTGTCGAGGCATAGCGCGGCGTTATAAAAAATATAATAAAAATAGAATGTATAATATTCCTCAGAGTGGGTTTTTTGCAATCTTTTATACAAATATTCCAATGTATATATACTAAAGAAGCCTAAACAATTATTTTTAGAATTTTATTTGTATTACTGTCTGTTTGTATACGAATTATATGAAAACGTGTGTTCTCATTAACAAAGCAAAATTAAACAGGAAAATCACGTCAAAATTTTTCTGCACAATATAATTTTCGATTATTATTTTTTTCGTTTTGTCCCGTTTTATTAGAAATTTTTATACTTAAACAATTTGTAGGCAAATAAAATTAATCAAAATAATAGAACGAGGAACTTTAAAGTGGGAAAGAAATAAGAATAAGTAAGAAATAATAAATAAACAGGTAGTCGTGGTGCAGCGGCACGGCACGTGCGCCTGAGTATAAATATGGTTGTGGGTTGGACTCCCACTCGGAGGAACGAATTATTTTCATTTTCTCTTGCTCTATTAACAAAAAAAAACCAGACAAACGCGAGTCAGACTTTCCCACCGAGGGAGCCGTACAAAAATTGAAGTTCTCGAACTTTTTCTGAAATTTAGGGTTAGCTTAGCCCTTTTCTTTTTGAGCCAAACCTAATTTTGCCTTCCTTTTAAGGCTATTATTTTTGAGGATTTAACCTGTAGATGCTAGGTGCCAAACTTCATAATTTTAGATTAACCGGAAGTACCTTATTAATTTTGATTCCCTTTATAGGAATGAGCGTTTTTTGCGATATAAGCGGCCATATATTTTTTTTAAATAAATGCAATGCTTTTTTTAATTGATTTGAGTATATGGTTTTAATTCGATATCTCAATGGATAGACAGACGGACAGATAAAAAAAGGGATCTTATAAGATTTTCTTTTTTACCTTAAATATATACCCTAAAAGAGTGACGTTAAATTCCGCTAAACTAAACGAAATGTCTATAAAACTACATAAGATAGCGGTGCAGTTAAAACGTATAGATTAGTTATGGTGAACCCACAATCCGCTCTAGGGATTGTAATGATTTAATCGCATTATATGGGCAGAAAATAAAGAAGTGACTTGGTACTGAGTTCTACCATATCGGTCTTCTGATTTCCTCGAAACAGAAATGCAAAGGACAATAAATTTTGGTCACATATTTTCACATATTCATCATTCTCCCTACAGAAGATCAAACTCCCAATTATTACGTTTTCAGTGAGGTGGTGCCCCACCGCGCCGCGACATCCTCATAGCAAAATAAAATAAAATGCAAAGTATAATATAAAGGTCTATCAATAATGTTTATATTCATATATGAAGAAAATTAATAAATAGGTTTTGAAATGCTGCAACTCTTCAGCAATAGAGATAAAAATAAAGATTGAAATATTTTTTCCTTATTTTCCACCTATATATAGGACCTATATAAAGGAGAAAGTAATAAAACAGTTCTTACCCAACATCCTCACAATTCACAGCACAGTAAACTAAAATTGTAAACAATAACAGCTTCATTGTAACTTGAAAAATTCAGCACTTTTCATAATTTTCTATAAAAGCAGTTGAAATTAACTTTTTCACTCAAAAAAGGGTTCTTTTAATAAATTATGGTTTAATTTAACGATGTATTTAAACGTAATTTGAGCAAGTTTTATACATCGTGCGAACTCAATGCCCGCTGGAGACAAACTAAAAAATTCTTACAAATACATACGAATAAATACTACCAACAGGTTATGTAGTATAGGAGCTGACTGATATGAAATAGTAATTGTTTTTTTTTATTGTTTAGTGATTACTTTGGAAACGTTGCGGTGCAATTGGGCATATAAGATGATGCTCCAGTTTAGTATGTGGATTCGAAATTTCAAAATTATGAATTTAATTTTTAAGAGTATTTAATAAAAATATTATATTTTCATTAGAACAGTGTTTCATTATAAATAAGACCATTATAAGCTCTGTCTCTCAGGTTAAAAAATATTTTAAAGCAAAGAGGTCAGTTTTTGCTGAAAAATTGGCGAATATACTTACTTCAGCAGCTTTTGCGGTTAAAAAAATCGATTATTAAGTGACGTGGGAATAGCTCAGATTTTTTACTTAAGTTATCTTAACGGTTTTATGTCATATGGCATTTTGATCTGAGGTACACTTTTACTAGTCCCTATAAAATCAATCTTTGTCTTGCTGAAGTAGGTGATAGGGCCTTAAAAATTATTTAAGGCAAAAAGTCGTCGTAGTAGAGTCGATTTTTTTCTTATATAGGACAATGTACGCTTTTACAATAGGATTCCAGAAAGTATCCAAAAATGTTCCATGCCACAATTTAAAAAAAATTGAAAATACCTTAACATGAAATTAATATTATTATAACTGATAACGTCTCGGGAATGGAATGCTCGCTCCGTGTGTTCCAAAAGTATCATTATCACTAATAATTAAGTGTGAATTTGTAAATAATTAAAAAAAAAATAAGTTCCGGTGTGTTTTTCTCAAGGCTGAGACAATAACTTCAGTGAACCGATGGTAAATTATTTGATGTTCAAAAAATGGACAAAGTAACTTCTGATTTGCAATAAAATTATTTAAAATTTACTTTAACTTTGTCCACTCAACGAGCAATATTATTATATTATATTATACGCTTATAAGATACACATTTATATATGTTCTTATAAAGCATAAATATATACTTTTTTGTATTTTTGTTTTATTTATAGTATGTTCATTATTTATCCACTTCCATATGTTAACTGGAAGAGATCGCTGATAACTCTACCTTGGTGAACTAACTATTATTGTCATTATATAATAAGGATGTCATAATAATAGTTTGTGTCTTTTATTTTTTTTTTTTTATCTTCACGCTGTATAAATTAAAACACTTCGATCCCCATTCTCCATTGAAATTTTGAGACATTGCTTATTGAATGACGGAACTAATTTAGCATGCTTTTGCATTAACATGCTTAGTCTACTAGAAAAGAGAAATGAAAATAAATAAGTATATATTTTCCCTGAGTGAGCATCGAACACACAACCTTTGCCTTTCCAGTCAAATGCTATCTTCATTGCGTCAATTTATCATTTTATTGTCCATATGTCTCGTACTCATGCCCACGAGTATGAGTAGAATCATATGAAAGAACTAGTTCAATAAAAGTCGTGGTATGAATATATAATATTCTTATTGTTATGGATAACGTGCCTTGTGTTGTCGATTTTAAGTATAAATGGATCTAGAATAGTAATACCTTGTTATGTTAGAAATGTTTTTGTTATACGTTACATTAAAATGTAAAATTTTATTCTTGGATTCCTAGCCTAACTAGAAATGAGTTCAAAGCTAGACTTGTTTCTAAGACCATATTGGTCATATATTTTATGAAAAAAGTGTCAATTTTTATGAAGGTGATGGCTACCCAATAAATGTAAAAAAAAATCTAACTATAAAACAGTTTAGACATTCCATTCCCAACTATCTGGCATATGCAATATCTTAAAAGGATCTTTTCCAAATATCTTTATATTACTTTACTGCATGAATTATTAAAGCGTTAAAAACATATTTCACAATGGAAATAGCTTTATTTAATGATGAATAAGACATACATATTTGAATAGTGTGTAACACTGTGTGCACACCAATTAATACCTCGATGGTGAATCTCACCACCAATCTCTACATTTATCTACCGTTGGCAAATCCTTGTTTCAGAGAGCCCACCACTTCTGCAATGCTAGCGTTGTCAGAAGATCAACAAACAACCCACAGTAGAGACACAGTCGGCACTTCTGCCATATGTGAAGGGGGTTACAGACAGGATTGGCAACATCTTAAGAAGAGCTTCCATAAAAACTATATTCAATCTTAACAAGAAAGTGAGCAGATACTTGAGATCAGTGAAAAGTAACATTCTTTTATAGTGTGCCGGAGTATACAAACTAGATTGTGACTGTGGCTTATAATACTTCGATCAAACAAAGAGCATCGGTGTTAGGGTGAAGGAACACATCTCCGATATCAAGAATGGACATGTATCGAAGATAGATAGATAGATATAATAGAATGATCCGTGAGGCTATTAAAATACGGAAACATCCCAATTTCAATAGAGAAGACGGTTGGAAGCTTTCTGCCACTTAACACCCACTCATAAAATGTAAAGTCTTAAACCCACCATACCAGAAGGCAAGATACAGTCAGACTTTTTGCCAGAATCCAGGGCAGAACTCGATGCAATAAAGAAATCGTTGGCGGTAGTTTGATATAATAATTATGTCAACTGATATACCATTAACCACGACTCACTCGCACTTCAATTCTGCTGTTCATCCACTTGCGAATAAAATTCAATCAAAACTGCAATAGCATACATGCGTCTATATACGGTAAAGGCTTAAGACATTGCATACATAAGCATATGTATTGCAGAGAAATAAAAATAATTAAATGTAATCATTCTCCAATGTCAGAATCGAACCCACAACCATCACACTTACAATCAGAAACAGAAAGCTGCTCCACGGCTTCTAAATATATAAATAAAAAGTATATATATTTACATTTTTATATGTAGTATAAATAAACATAAAATATTTTCATACTTCGGCGCCATTCCATAGCTATAAATATTAATAAAGCCATATGAAATCTTCCGTAACTGCTATCATGTGCTAAGTATTACTACTGTTATGTAAACAGAACAATTAGACCGCGGAAGAGCTAAATTGTTTAGTGACTGATAATTAAATGCACGATTTATGCGTATTTTGTAATAATATTCTACTATATTATATTAAGAAATACAGCATCTGACTGTAATCGCGATAGTTGTGGGTTCGATTCTCAACGAGAAGAATGAATTATTTTTAGTTTCTTTATCGCATCGAAAATTAGGCAGAATATAGGTAGTGTTTTAATACTAAGTTTTCTCTGTTTTCATGTTATTGCCTATTTAGTAAAATAAATCCATTCTAACTTAGTTTCCCTTTGACTAACCATACAAAAGTTATAGACACTTTCAATTACAATAGATATAACTTAGGATTATTATTACTTTGTCGAATTTGACAGTAATCTGGTGGTATGTAATAAAAATAATGACTATTACATTTTTTCCTGTTTCGTCACATATAAGTTTTAATTTTCCTAATAGATAATGCATATTGCGGCACAGCGACTGACTAGAAACACGACGGTTCCGGTTTAGTTTTCACTATAGAGATTAAGATATTTGCCATTCCTCGATCTGGTAACAAGAAAAAGCCGTTGACGTTGTATCTTAACAATAGCTTCTCTTTGTCTGCTTTCCTATATATTCGGAATATAGAGTGAAGCTTTTTTTTCTATTTCCTCTTATAACGTTTGTAAAATTTGTGTTAAATATGTATACAGTATTTCTGGAAGTTTTGATACAGAAATTGAGGCTCTTAAAATAATGTATGTGTAAAATTTCATCAATCATAACAACGAGTATGAAGAAAAATTCTAAGTTAGATAACTTTCCTCAAATGAAATATGAAATATGCATAATAATATTTGCAATACTTATTCTTTATATAAAACGTGTGGACTCAATAGCCACTTATTTGCAAAAAAATAGTTTTGTCTAAATTGTGGAACGTAATATCTATGAAAATTGGAAATAAGCTACGTTATTACAGACATTTTACTTAATAAAATAAATAGTTAGTAGTTAGTTTTCTAGTACTAGTTTTCTATTTCCTTTTGGATTTTTTTTCATTTCATCCATAGTCTAGACATCAAACGAAAGTATTCAGCTGAGTGTCCAAGCACTAAGTCATATCTGTTTATTCTGTTGAACTCTTTTTTTGCCATGAGTGGGATCTAGAGTGAAGCGTCACTCTGGATACCACACATTTCAGGATAGGTAGAGGTAACCTTTGAACCTAGTCTTAAGATACTCTCGTTCCTCATTTTTTGCCAAATTATTAGGGCTTTGCATGTTCAATGGCGGTTGAGTTCCGCCGTACTTTTTTGCCATTAATTGCAGTTACCAGAGTCAAGAAATGAAAATATTAAATATTTCATTCCCCCACATGGGGGTAGAACCCATATACGTCGCATTTATGGCATACTTGTGCCCCTGCCCCAGGACAGCCTCAAACCCTTCTATGAAAAAATATATAGGTCCATTAAGAAAAAACCCGCTACCTCCTAGACTATAAGGCAAGCCCTGACACAGCATCACAACGTAAACATTAGTAATTAGTCACTCACATAAGTGAGTAATGACCTATTGATCAATCGGAAGCCGAGTTCGTTTAATCCTTAGTTTACAAAAATATAGTGTATTTACAGTAGGTACGTACTACCTACGCACTTAATACGACATAATGGCGTCACTAGTTCGCTGATAGTTTCACGCTGTATCCTGTATAGAGTAGGATAGGCAGAGGGAATCTAGTGTTAAGATATTCTGTGAAACATTGCATGTTGAGAGGCGCAACTCAACGCCGCGGTTTGTCTCGATACCGGACCACATACCGGAGGTTATGAAAATAATTCATTCCCACGAGTGGGCACACACAATATAATAATTGGTCAATTGTTAATGTTGAAGTAGGATATAATTTAAAATATATTAGTATTATACAAATTGAGTCGCGTAAATTTGAAACGGCAATGGTTGTGGGTTTAATTTCCAATCGAGAAATGAACGAGTTGCATTTACCCGCTTTGCAATGACAAAGCACTGCGTTTAGCTGCAGTTCGAGCACTCAACAAACAATTTCTGAAATTCAGGTGAAACGCGGATGACGAAGTGTCGTGACACTGGATTCTCTGATTCTCTGCTTTATTATAGGACGCCAATCTGAAGAAATGAGATGTCCAATTATCCATTTAGGGGAAAAAAAATTGAGGCTCGTATTTATAAATTGCTTTCTGACTCTATTGTCCTCCTCTTTCATAAATAAATTATTAAAACGATCTCAAGATAGATCTCAGATTTGGGAACAAGCTAGCTAAAATTGGATAGTTTTTTATTGGGAGTATTGGGCTCTACGTTCTCTATCTACCGTGAAATATGGGAAAACTACACTTCGTACGTTAATCTATAAATAAGTCTCGACATATTTAGACAATTTTACTTTAAATTCTCCTAAGGATATTAATATTTCCCTACAAAATTGAATTGGATCCCGACTATTCCGACCGAAAAAACCAAGGGGCTAAATAATTGTTTTGTTTTTTCATTTAAAGTTGTAATGCAGTGCAGTTTTTTGTTTTTAAAATTATCATTGAATATAAAAAATGCCTATAAAGTACATTAAATCAATAAATAAAACAGTGTTATGGTACACTACCATACATTTGACAATATTTACACTTTTATGTTTATAAAGTGGCATACACGCTACTATGGCAACGCCAACGCGTATTATTATACACGTCAATTGGTTCTCTAGTATTAATAATTTATTATATTGATAATTTGTTGTATAATATGTACCTAATACAATTATATTATAAGAAAATATTTTGCTTTCTCTCGTTGAAGTAAAAAAAATTACAATTAAAATTAATTATATTCACATGTGAACAAACGTTAGAGTATATTTTACCTTAACCAGACAATGTGACGTAACAGAAAATTATATATAAATAATTATTTTACCTACTGGAGGTATAAGTCATCATGTGTTTTTCCTAATGATTGAATGAAACAAATAAATAATGTTATATTATATAATTTTATTTTGCAAGTAAAATTATATTATATTGAAATGTACAGTAAAAAATCATTGGATACATACGGTGCAGTGAAAACGAAGGTTATAGGTTCAAGTCCAGACTATATAGGTAATATTTTTTTCCGAGTCCGTAACTTTTTTATGCAGAATATGTTATGATAATATTTGGTACCTACATCATTTCGAGAGGCCGTCGTGGCGCAACGCCTCTTTCCGAATATTGGGCGATGCGTGGGGAACGGAGTGTGTTAACAATAAGTTTCCTCTGCTATCTTGCTATATGCGTATGTGCGTCTTACATGAACTTATAAATAAAAAATATAAATAAGTGTTTATCATAAAACAACTTTCAATTAATTAAAATTCAAAATATGTAAATAGCCATCGAAAAATACAATATATTTATAGACTCCATAAATGCTATGAATATACAGCATAATGTCAAGTGCATACATACTACTGTAATTTAATAAGAAACAATAAAAAAATGTTTTTTGAGCATTAGGCAAGTTTGAGATCTTGGATATTTTTTTATCGAAATATAAATAGAATAAATCAGCTTCACGCTGTATCCCGCACACAGCAGGGTAGGCAGAGGGAACCATTATTAAGACACTCCGTTGCCCACTTTCTGCCGAAATCTGGAGGCATTGCGTGTTGATTGGCAGAACTCAACGTCGCGCTTAGCCCCGACACCAGACCGAAGGAATGGAATTATAAATTTAAGTAAATATTTCATCTCCTTGAGTGGGGATCGAACCCACAACCAGTTGATTTTACAGTCACACTTCGTGCCGCTGCGCCACGGCTGGCCTCAAATAAATAGAATAGAAAATGAATATTAAAATATTATGTATTCAGCTCCATATAAGCACTTTTAATTCATCGAGTTTTGCATGTATATAAAAATGTCACCACCATCAATCCTATAGAAAGCTACCACCAGCTCAAAAGGCGAGGCTCGGGTTGTGCTGAGAAGATTCGACAAGAAACAACTATTTTTCTATTAAATTTATACTATTTACTATAAATTTATAACAATATTTAAATACTTTCATTTCTCCGCTCTATTAAGACAGAGCGGTAAAATAAACGCAGAGTTGTATTGCGCTATTAAACTCCTAATAAAATAGAAGTCTTCTCAACTATACAACAACACAATCAATGAAGATAATGTCTTCAAATTACATTTTCCCATACAAAATGTTATCTTGTAAGCATAGTAGGTATATGCCATTTGTATCATAATTCATCCAATCAGCATATTATATCACGTAATATAGACGACATGTTTGTAAACTTGACACAATTATTCACTTTCGAACATAAATTATAAACAAGTTTAAAAATATATTTATTAATTGTTTTTTTTTATCTTCACGTTTTATCCCAAGCGTGGCGGCCAGAGACTCTCTCTCTCCTCTTTTTTCGTCTCGACCACTGCCATAACCAACACATACGTGTTCTCCGAGGGCTCCTTATGCTTTTTACGTGACCTACCCCCAGTTTCATCTACGCTTTGTTCTCGAAAGTCACCTAAGGTCTCCTCCTGTCTGTTTCGATATTCACTTTTGCTTCATAAATCTCTTTTGCCATTCTTTCGTAAATTATTTTCTCTGCGATATCCTGGTTAGTACCTGTCGTTTAAATTATTCTTTATAGCAACTGTTACTTTATAAAACCTTCTTTATATGTACATATATAAGACAACTGTCTTATACACGAAGAGATCGTGTATAAGAGAGTGCATTATAGAACAACGACAGTTATGGAAAAATGTTTTTGGGGTCCCGTACTCAAAGACTAAAAAGGGAGCTTATTACTAAGACTTCGCTGTCTGTCTCTCCATCTGTCACCAGTTTACAAACTCTCGATAACCGTGATAGTAAGACAGTTCACAGATGATATATTTCTGTTGCCGCTATAATAACAAATACCAAAAAACCGACTAAAATAAATATTTAAGAGCCACTCATATTGTTTTTTATAGATTATGCTACAGAATTCTTTGTACCCGAGTCCGACTCGCACTTACGATGTTGTACACAAATAAACTGTTTACTTGTCAGTATACGGATAATCCACCGCGTCATTTTATTTAACTAACACAGAAATTAGTAAGTATTATATTTGAACATTTAGAAATAATCAGAAATATTTATAACAATATATATTCACTTTTCCCCGTAACCATTTTTTTCATTTCATTGCTCTATTAACAAGACATAGTACGACGATGACTTCCGCCACTTAACATGCAATGTCTTGAATATTATACAGAACGCGGGGAACGTAGTGTATTAACACTATGTTTCCTCTGCCGCCTACCCTGCCATTACGGGATACAGCGTGGAAAAAATATTAAATATTATTAGTTATATAGCTTAAGCATTTTGTAAAATTGCGACACAGAGAGAGAAATAATGATCTATATTATTTTAAAAACATTACGTATTGAATAGTACAATTCAATTATGTCTGACATAATATAAAAGAACCTAAAAATTAGTATCATATTGAACGAAGTGACTCAACACTATGTGATCTCCTCAAGTGGCAATAGAACCCACTATCATGGCATGCGCATTCGCAACACTACCATTCTGGGGAATCGAAGGCGTCACTTTATCATTTGAATATGTTATTTTGAAATGTGCTCCACTTTTGACGTCTATTTGTATACAAGATTCCGTTCATTGAACTTAGTATTAAAATATTACTTTGAAATTATTTTTATATTATTTTTTATGTAATTGTAATTTTATTAGAGACCATCGTGGCGCATTTGAACACTAAATGCGATGGTAGTGGGGAATTATATTTAAAAT
Source organism: Heliconius erato x Heliconius himera (assembly GCA_013421005.1). Taxonomy (NCBI): domain Eukaryota; kingdom Metazoa; phylum Arthropoda; class Insecta; order Lepidoptera; family Nymphalidae; genus Heliconius; species Heliconius erato x Heliconius himera. The sequence continues at coordinate 75,181 of JAATLQ010021097.1, read as the reverse complement.
AATATCCATTTCTCGTTATTAATCAATACAATGTCTTAAAATTTGGAAAATTAGGTTCCCACTGCCTACTCCGCTAAAATGTCTGAAACTACTTTTTAATTTATGTCTTCTCTGATTTTTTTTTTCCCAAAAAATAAATTTAAAAAACAGACCGCGCTACTGCAGCCTCTATAACTATTTAAAAATTATTACCCATATATTGCCGCTTTATTTTACAATTTCAGGATATCCCGGCTTGAGAGGGGTAATTCAACTTTATTTTAATTCTTTTTAGCTTCACGCTGTATCCCGCAGTTAACAAGATAGATAGTATGTAGGTTCCATACTGCTTCGTCTTTGTTGTTGTGTTTTTTTTTATTCGCGGGCACCCTCTTTTTACTTGCGAGTCCCGAATGGGACACGAACTCAAAACCGTTAGTTAAGCGCTGTAGCGGTGCGCTGTTACGGTCCAATTTATTTAAGCTTACAAGTTAATTTTAATATATACAAAATCTTTTGTTTAAATACAAGATCTCATCACACTATTATCTCAAATGTTTAATTTTGTATCGCTCTTACAATCAATATTTATCTGAAACACTTTCCCTTTGACGTCACAAAGACCTGCTCAGTTTATTTATATTTTATTGTTACACAAAAGAAAATAAGATTTAAGCTTCTGGTATATATCAAGTGAATACAACAAAATAAATAAATTGCCGTCGCGACAGCGTGACCGTTGTGGGTTTGCTTCCCACTCGGGGGAACGCAATATTCAGAATTCAGCGGAAAATAGAGAATGGATGTGTCTTAATGGGAACGGAGTGCCTTACCCCTAAGTTCGCGCTGCCTACCCTGCTATCTGCGGGATACAACGTAAAGGTAAAAAATTGAAGTTGTTGTGGCGTAGTGGTACAGCTTCTGAATGAAACCGCGATGATCGGGGGTCCGATTATTACTCGGATTGATTATATTTATTAAATTATTTTAATTTCCCCGCTTTGGTAGAAAAAGCTCAGAGTTGAGTTTCATCTCTTAATATGCGATGCCTCTAAAATTGAACGGAGACTAGGAAAAATTGTATCTTCCTGTGCCTACTCTGCTGCTATGTAAAAAACTTATGGAGTTATTTTTTTCGTCGTGTGGTGCAGGGGCGCAAGCGTGCGAATAAAAAGTTATGGGTTCGATTCCCACTCTGAGGAATAAAATGTTTAATATTTTTATTATTGAGTTCCGCAACTCAACACTCAAAGCCTGGAGAATTCGACGGAGAGTGAACAACGAAAGTTTGTTATTGGGAAAGGAGTATCTTAACACCAGGCTTACTCTACTATATGCAGGATGCAACGTGTATCTAAGAAAAATTGATATAAAGGGAGAAACCACTCATAAAAAATAAAATAAACATACATAAGTAATTATATATTAGGATTTTTTATTTAGACTATAATTAATTTAATATATTTATAAATCATGTTTATTATATTATATTGGTACTAGTCGACGTACGGAACTTTATTTGTGTGGACTCTAAGACGTAAAATGGAAAATTCCGTTTTTTCCCGTAGCTCCCTCACTGCACAATCACAACCACATAAGTCAAATAGTTTCGTCTGTGTATTATTTGTCAGTTATTTAGTAACAGAATAGTTTATATATACAGATTTAAATTAATATTAACGAGTAAAAAAATACTGTTTTCTGTTTGTTCTTTCGTTCATAATTCCACAGCTCTAGCCGATGCGATAACATGTATTCCTTGATTTTGTAAATAATTCTCCGGGTAATATGTCTTATACTGCCATCCAATACTTCTTTGCGTATCATTCCTATTAAACGTAGGCGAAGATGGTAGTGATTCTCCATTTGGAGACAAAGTTGATGAATCTTCTTGGCTTAATGATATGATTGTAGGCGACAATGATAGATTTGTGGGTGTGGATAGTAAGTTTTCTGATGATTTAACATCCTCCTCGAACTCTTTTAAACGGCTCGCGCTACATAGTGGGGTTTCTACTTGCTCCACTGTGTCTAAGTTGTTGACATCGATAGTGTAGGCTTCGTCTTTTTTGGAATATCTGGAGGAAAGGAACAGATAACATATATATATTTTTATATAACATTTTAATATTAGGAAAGATAAATAAAAAAATCGTTTGTTTGAGTCCGTCGTGGCACAGTGCAGAAAGTGAAGTGTACATGTAAAGACTATAAAATCTGTAGTATAAGAAATAATAATAATATAAAAAACACTAAGTATAGTAAAGAAATAAAGAAATAAATAAGTACCTTTGCCTCCCAAAAATAAAGATACTTACTTTAATACGTTTTTGAACCTGTAACCCCATATGATTTCCTTTGATAGATACGATGTTCTACTTTGCGTTACTGTCCCCATGCTCTTAGATGATCCCGTCAAACAAACCACTATCTCAAACCTGCGGAATATTTAAAATTTTTAGACAAAAAAAATACTTAATCTCAAATTGTAACATTTATTCGAAATTTTAAACGTATACTAACTATAATAGTATAACATCTATATATTGCAAGCATGTATTCGATTATTCTTGTTTAACAACTTTCATTTCAAACACAAATTCTTTTAATTATTTTTTAATTACTTGCTAGACACGTATATAAAGTACACAGAGGGAACCTAATGCCAAATAATTTGTTCCCCCGTGTAGGAATCGAAAGTACTACTGTCTCTTTAACAGTCTGATGCTGTGTTACCACGGCTTTTTCATTAGTATGAATATTTGAGATTTTAATATATATTAATAAAATTATTATTTAATTTCTATCACACCTATAGTCCATCATATCTTGAGCGGAGAAGTCATACAGCGGGCTCTTAGCATCGATCACGTGGACTACTGTGATGGGCCATAACAGAAAAGCTCGAGCCTCTTTTAGCTCTAGTTGGTGTATGTAGTTCTGTACTATTTCACCTTCTAACGTCCTGAAATGTAGAGCTTATTATTAGAGAGAGGATAAATATTTTGAATCTTTTTTATTTAGCTTCACACTATATCCCGCATACAGCAGGTTAAGCAGAGGGAACCTAGAGTTTTGAGTTGCCTTTGCCTTTTGAGTGGTGAAACTTAACGCCGCGCTTTGTTTTGATACCTGAGCGATACTTTTGCGAACCCAAAAATATTATACACGAGCATTATATATGATTCTTAGCAACCAAATAGCCTTTCAGTAGTTAGGAGTGTATGACTTTAAATATGATTTTTGTGGGGTAGGATTCGTCCTAAACTCATTTCGATCTTGAGTCGTAGGAATGATTATTTAAATTATTTTTACTTTCTCGCACTTGTAGATAAAGTGTGGCGTTGAGATCCGCTACTCCACTTGCAATGTTTTTGAAATTGCGCAGAGAGGAGAAACTCGAGGGGGGGTCACAACAATGCGGAGAAAAGCGTGAAACTGCTTGCTAATACAAACCGTATAGGCTTCATCATGTAAGCAGTTATGGTGCTGCCAATCATGTGTAAATTAAGAAGGTCCCATACTCTAAATTGCAGACAAAGCTCTCCGTCGCGGAGACAAACCTGAAGATAAAAACACACTAAAATTACATCGACTGATTGTTTTTTTTGTGAAGCAACTTTTTAAGTAAAAAAAAAGAAATAAATATATCCTATAAGAGAGGCATGGTGTGGCGCAGTAGGGGCAAAAGCGTGTTTATGTAAACGCAATAAGTTGTGGGTTCGGTTTCCTAAGTTACTCCTTCCGTTCCTAGAGTTCTAGGAAATGAAATATTTAATATTTATGTTTTTTCACTCTGGTGACGAGACGGCGTTAAGTTCTGCCACTCAACACGCAATGCCTTCAGAATTCGACAGAACGTGTAGCACGAAAGTGTCTTAATGGGAACGAAGTGTCTTAAAAGTAGGTAGCCAGATTCCCTCTGCCAATCCTGTTATGTGCGGAATATAGCTTAAAACTAAAAATATATAAGTATATCACTTGGCGTCTGGACAAAATTGGGTGGGTTGGAAAAATGGGTCTTTTTCCGATGGAGTGTACTTATTTATTATTAGTAATATACATACTTACAGTGGCTTTCTTACTGAAACCAACTGAAGATACGTGCCTGTTAGGTCTCACTAGCTTGGTGAAGAGTAAGCTCGACAGACCACCGGATAATGCTGTTCCTGCCACTATCTATAAGAAAATGTATAGAAAATCAATGGTATACCCCAATAAGTCAAAATGATTTATGTAAATCTTATAAGCATTACTTAAAATAATATTTAAAAATGGGCACATAATAAGAGATAAATAGAAGAAATACGGCGTTGAGTTCTAATTTTTATTATGTAATGTCTCGAAAATAAAGCGGAAAGTATGGAAAGAAGTGTCTTAACACTAGGTCTCTGCCCGAGTGGGCCCCCCCATTGTGCCTACTCTGCTAAGCGTGAAGCGTGAAAACTTTATTTAGTGAATCTATATTGAGAAATAGAAAGAGTAATACAACACTCCATTTCCCGGCTAATACACTAGTAGGCAGAGGAAAGCTTTCCATTGCCTACTAGCCTCTAGATGGAATTTAGAGAACTCTACACAACTCTCTCTTAGCACAAGATTTTTGTCTACCCTGCTATGCGGGAAAAAGTTACTACAAAATTAAGTCTCATTCTTACCTCTAATACCATTATTATGATAGCTTCTGGACACTCCTCGTTTGGATATCGTACACCATAGCCTATAGTCATCTAGTAGGAATAAAAGACTGATTACTAAAGAACATATAATTTTTAAAAGAATTCTTCGATAAATTGATGAGTTTTACAAATTTTAAAATGTCAGTATAGTATCGTTATTTTTATTTCATTAAAAAAGACATTTTATATAATAAATTATTCATGTCCAGTATGTTTGAGTCACATAAATATCTTTTCATTATTTCTACTCAATTAATTTTTTTTATAATTAAGTAAATGAAATGCTTGCTCTAATTTCTTTTAAATATATAATTGTTACTGTAACTATGTAATTTTTTGGCTTTGACTGTATGTAGAAAATTATTATTAAATAGTTCTTCCGGAGACAAATCATCCTGAAAAGTCCCTAAAATTATACAATTTTCAGGAATTTTCACGAAGATTTTTATACTATCTTCTCCTATCTTACGTTGGGGAAGGGAAGTGTCTTGATGGGACAAAGTATCTTAGCACTAGGTTTCCAGGTATCCTCAGCCTACCCTGCTAAGTGCGGAATAACAAAATATTCGTACCTGAGTTTCAACAGACATCATAAGTAGACCAGCAAAGGACGAAGTGCCAGTAACACAATGTTCCTTTCCATCACCGATATCATCTGCATAAGAAGACGCCACTGCGTACCAGATACCGGCGAATATAAACCAGAAGACGAAATGGGCGCATATCATCATCAAAATGATGAAACGCCACTTGCTGTTTATCTGAAATGTTTTTTAGATATAAGAGTTTTGTATAATTTTACCTTTGATTTAATAAAATAATTATAAATGAATAACAATACATGTCTATGTCTCCAAATATCTTAAGCTACGATTTCGCTCCTGTCATCAATCATCATACAAATAAATAAGTTATATCCATATTCTAAGTGCCCTAGGTAACTATGACCTTAGGAATTTTAATCCTAACGATTAACGTGGTGTAGCCTACAGCCTATTTGTTTATAGTTATACTCTTCCGCTTTATAATATTAGCATTGATTAAAAACACTAAGTTTAATTCAGCACTGAATTCTGTAAGATAAAAGAGTGTCTTACAGGACAACTTAAGCATTTTGCTAAGAATAAAAGCAAACTCATATACTTTCCAAATATACTTTCTAACTTGTACATACCACAGTATTAACAATATCTCTCATGTATTTTATTGATTTTGCAGGTATATTGCTTCTTACTGGTACATTTTCTTCTCCGGACTTGTAAACTACTCGCCGTGAACGAATTGGTCTTCCGTGTTGCCTTCTATTCAGAAAAAGACAAAGTAATAAAAATATGTAAAATTTTTTATTTACTTTACTTTTCACCTAAGCTTTTAGACATTGCCTGATGGCAGAACTTAATTTCTTGCCGTTCCAATCATAGCTAAGAAATGAAAATAATTCAATAACTTTAGTGAACTGGTCGTCATTTATTCCATATTAAGAAAATGAAGCATGTAACTTCTTCGCAGTTTTATGCCTCTTGGCTCTATACTTATCGTTGTTATGATTAAATTAATTGACTTTGACACTTTCCCGAGTGGGAATCAGACCCTCAAATGCCGCGTTTATACTTAGACGCTATGCCTCTGCACCATGACGGACTCAATATCTATTTGTCTTCCGTATCTTTCCACTTATTGTGTAATAATACATTATAACCTCATCATACTATATAAAGACATTGAAGAGATTACACATTTTATGGCGTTTTACAGATTGCTTGTTAAAATAGAGTGAAAGTGATACTTATTATTATTATTATCAATCAAGTACGAATGGTACAAATACTAAACATTAATTAATTTTTTTTGATATGTACTCGTATATCTAGTTTGTAAAATATTTTATACTTTCATAAAACAGAGACAAAAAGGCCAGTTCTTATTATTTTCGACACATATATTTAGATGTTGTGGCGCAGGAGCTTAAGCGTATGAATGTAAACGCGATAGATTGTTCTTGGCTCTGTATCACAGATGATGTATTTCTGCTGCCGCTATAACAACAAATACTAAAAAACAAAATAAAATCAATATATAAGGGGCCTCCTGTACAACTTTTTCTTTTGCCGTTTGTATAGATAATGTTACGGAATCGTTGGTGCGCTAGTCCGACTCGCACTTGGCTTGGTTTTTTTTTATCTTTTTAGAGAAAAACTTATTAGGAACGTTATTTTGAAATAGTTTTCTAAATTACCTAAACACTGCACCTTATTTTATTATTTACTTTAGTTAAGATAAGCGTAGAAATTGCGAATTGTTTCTTGAATGTGTGTCATATTTGGTGTAATATATCTTATCCTTATCTTTTAAGATAAAAAATGATGTATCGGAATATTTATTCTTTTTATTTTCAATGAATTCATGACAATATTTGATTTGGAAATTGAAGGTCAAATTTAGATTCTTAAAATGTTTAAATCATTTTCTGCAGTTTTCTGCTTTTTCCTATATGGAAGTGGTATAGAGAGGGATTTTTTTAGGTTCACTCTCCTGCCTGTTTTAATGAAATTAACCAGTATTTTTAAAAACACTAAGTTTTAATTGGTGAATTAGATGCCACGCTTCGTCTTAACACACCGAAGAAATGAAAGTATCCTCATATATTATTCCCCAAAGTGAAAATTTAACCCTCAACCACTGTGCATCCTATGGTTTTTTATTTTTAAAATACACATTAACCTTTAGTTAAGGAAACAGGTCGTATATAGCTAAACAGGTCGTATATAACTGAAGCATTAAATAAAGTTAAAGTACCAAATAAAGATAAGGTACTACTAAATAGTAAGTTTTATTTGAAATAATTATATATGTATCAAAATGTGTGCATCCGTTTCCGCTATCCCAAATTCTCAGAGGAAACTAACCATAAATATTTCCTGATGTCGTAAAATTTATCAAAAGAAAGTCTAAAATAAAGACATAGTTATTTATTTTATTTCAATACAAAATTATCAAAATTGATACCTATCAATCATTACCTCAAATTAAGTTTTTACTCGCCAAATGGATCCTCAAAAAACTATTCTGTAAGTTTCTACACACCATGAGATCTTTTAATTTGGTATTTTAAGTCAATTTAAAAAAAAAACGATTATTTTAACATTGTAATTGCCAAAATAATACTTGTTTTTAATGAGCGCAGAATATTGGGATAATTTAGCGCGCCTGCCTGTTTTTTTTTAATTCAATCTACATTTCAAAATTCAACAGCCGAACTCTATACTCTATGAAATTAAATAAATAATTGAACTAAAAAATATCAGATTTAAAGATCTCATGTGGTGTAGGAATAAACAAATTATTTTTTTGAGGACTGTCCAAATATTACGTACCTTGAACGTTTGGTATTTTTTCTTCTCCTTGTTAGTGTTGAGAATCCATGAGCTGATGGCGCCCTTCCGTCAATCTCGTTATAAATACTTTCATCTGTCTGAATAATTTCATATATATTTGAATATAGTACAGAACCTACTAAAGGCTGAGTGGAGGCATCGGAAATATTTCTTTTATCAGAGCTCTTAGGACTTTCAGTCTCAACATCTATAGTCATTACAAGACCACCGTCAGTATGTTCATCTTCACTTGAGTATTGAGTGTAACCAGCCTGGATTTTAGTATCAGGATAATTTATCAAATTTTCATTAGTAACAGTATAAGGAAACGCAATCTCCCTCCCTTCGACGTAAGTTTGTGAAATTCTGTACTGTTTCTTGATCTCTTCATTTGTGTAAACCTCAGTGTCGCCGATCCTAGGTATTTCTATTGAAGATCTACCGGAACCATTGCCAATTGCTTCGGAATAACTTAAAGATCTTTCCAATGCTCGACTTCTGCTACCTCTTCTTTCATCTTCAATATTTACGTTCATATTCCTTTGTTTAGAAATTAGTACTGATTTTATTGTCGGACCTACATACACACTTATAAAACTAATGCCCGGATTATATATCAGAATCAAAAGCTTTACCGGCACTTAAGCATTATCAATATTGTTATTTATGATTATTTGATCACGTACATATTTTTTTTCGTGAAACACGTCATTTTTAGTATAATATAACATATAATTATTGAAATTTTGTAAAATGATCAGCTAGTTTCACAAATTTCATATGTATATTTTGTAAACGTTAAACTTCAACTAACTAGTGTTATCTCTTGTCAAGATAGCGGCTTTATGTTAACAGATAAAAATATTTGTTGATAGACGCCGTTCAATCACTATCCGTGGCCTAGTAGAGGTGTTGTATAAATACTCATATATTTACTTACTTTGAAATGTTTAACTCATGTTATTTTATAATGTTTGTTTATATTTACCTGGTATTGGTTTGTGTATTCAATTAGATATAGCATATTGGTTACTCGAAGTAAAATTGAATGGCTTTGAATTGCAAGCAGTATTATAATAAATTACACTTCTTAGGATTATAACTAACAGGCACTGAGATTTCTAACTTTCAAGAAAGTATCTGATTAATTCAGGAAATAAAAAAAATGAAAATCAAATATTTGAACAATTTATTGTACATAAAGCAATACAGTAATCTAATATATTTTTTTATATTTAACAAGAACAAAACATCTTTAAACTTTTTAAAGCTTTCTTCCAATCAATTTCTTCTCTCTCTTCTTCTGAACGACGATGTCCTGCCGATTTGAAATCTTGATACCTTATCGCTGAAGCTGCCGGGCGTGCCGGGGGTATTCTCCACATTTTGATGTATAGTGCTTGATTTACTAAAAAAATATTTAATTGCTTGGGTATTGACAAAGCCACAAAGCTTGAGTAGCAAAGCAAAGTGCGGCATTGAGTTCCGCCACTCAACACGCAATGCCTCCAGAATTCGGCGGAAAGTAGAGAACAAAGTGTCTTAGCCCTATGTTTCGTTTCCGAGGGTTCCTACAAAAATTGGAGATCTCGAGATCTTTTCTAAAATTCAAGCTTAGCTTAACCAGAGCCCTTTCAACTGATACCTCACTGGAAGTTTAATACCGAATTTTGCACCCTTCTTAAGGCTATTATTTTTTTATGATTTAACCCCCAATGTATAGTTTTCAGTTTTTTGCTGAACTAGCACTATCTGTAGCTGCCAAATTTCTAATTCTAGGTCAGTCGGAAGTACCCTATTAATTTTAATTCTCTTTATGGTGCCGAAATACGCGTTTTTTGCGATATATACAGCAATAGAAATAAGATTTTTTCAGGGAATCATGGAGTCCTAGATCTTAGTATATGGTTTGAATTTCAACTCGATATCTCCAAGCATGCCTGAGATAAAACTTCTTGACAGACAGACATACATACAGACGGAAAACAAAGTGATCTTATAAGGGGTCCTTTTTTACTTAAAAGGTACGGAGGCCTAAAAATGACTAGTATCTTTTCATAAACTATTATTTTTTATTGGACAGCTTAAAGTTGATTATTTTTTACCTGTAGAGTTCAGAAGCGCTCAACGAAGGTGTATGAACAGGTTCTATTGTATTCAATTTCGAGTGGTCGATCACGTATTTTTGTTTATGCGTATCGTATCTGAAAATGAAGTACATAATTTAAATAAATTATAAAGACTTTTAGAAATAATTTCTGACTTAAAACTAAATAGAACATGTTCTACATCAACATGAGACAAACAAACAAATATAGCAAAATCTGCTTCATGCTTTTTCTCCATAGCAGGATATGCAAGATATAAAAAGTGATGCCATATTGTAGGGTAGTAAAAAAATTAAAAAACGTTGCAAAATAATGTTATTTAAAACATACTTAACGACTGAAGGAAATCTGTAGCCCCATACTATTTCTCTAGGCAGGTATGATGTTTGACTCTGCGTAAAAGTTCCCATTGATGCGGACGCTCCCTTCAAACTTATTGTTATTTCGAAACTAAAAAGTAATATTTTTAAGATTTTTAAAGGGTTATTCCACACTTAGGAAAAAATTCTAAATAAGTAAAAAAATATATTTATTATATAAAAAAGTGAGTAATATTCTTACCTACATTCAGCTATACTTTTCGATGTCAAAGTATATAAGGGGCTAGCTTCATCTATTTCGTGAACTAATGTGACCGGCCACAGTAAGAACTGTCGTTGCTGTAGTGGCAGAGACTGTGCGTAGTAGCGTATCACTTCGCCTTCTTTTGTTCTAAAAAATAATAATATTTTTGCTTAATCCCGAGATATCTGTAATTCCGCAGCCGTGCAGCGTTTGATTGTTAAAGCGTCTGAGTTCGATTCCTACTCGGGGGAGCGAATTATTTTCATTTCTTCGCTCTGCTAACAAGACAAAGGGTAACGTAAACAGAAATTATAACTATTTATCGAATTATTTTTTTTTTTTGAAGCCAGTCGTGGCACACCGACACAAAATGTGACTGTCAAATCGACTGATTGTGGGTTCGATCCCCACTCGTGAAAATGAAATATTTATTTACATTTTTATTTTCATTTCTTCACTCTGGTGTGGAGGCAGAGCGCGGCGTTGAGTTCCGCCACTCAACACGCAATGCCTTCAAAAATCGACGGAAAGTGGGGAACGGAGAGTCTTCACACTAGGCTCCCTACCTACCCTGCTGTGTGCGGGATACAGCGTGAAGCTAATTTTAATTTTTTTTAAAAAACTAGGTAAACAACAAAGCACACATCTAAACTAACATTACGTCAGTAATCGACATCACAATTATCCAATGACTACCAGTCAGTACTGGCGACCGTCATTCATCTAGCTTGATTAAAGTTCTGAATGCCAAGGCTACTCCAATTTGAGGAATTACATAGTGGAGACGAATAATTTAATAGTTACAACAGCATATTAATGAAACGTGTGATTCTTACACGTGATTGTTTCACGTTTGGTCTCAACTGTTTATTTTTTTTGGTTCTTGGGATTTATAGGACATGTTGCGGTGTTGGATTAAGACATCGAGAATAATTGTGTAATTTTATTATTAATTTTTCTATTAAATATCATATGAAAGAGACTTGTGAAATATTTTAACATTTTTCAAGTGTTGTTCCACACTTAGGAAAGTAAAAAAATATTTTCTAAAAAATATTAATAATTTTTTTGTGGCATGATATTTTTTTTTACAAAATTGAAACAAAAACACATTATACAGAGCCACGCGTGTTAGATATTTCGTTAAAGTTTTCAGACATTACGAGTTGCGGGGCAACTCAACATTGTGCTTTGTCTACTAAAGCGGGAAAATAAATAATATTTAAGTAATTTTTATGTAAGGTATTGCATATATTTTTTATTAAATTTGTTAAATTATGAAAACATATATATCATTTGTACACCAGCAACTTCCTTTGCGTCTTTTGAGGGCACCTGTGGTGATAAAGCCGACTTTACACCAAAATTGTTTTTCTTATTATTATTTTTTTGTGATGTGTGATCTTTTTAGCGTAATGAAGCATTAAATAATCGAGATCGAATCCCCAACCATCGCGTTAACGGTCAGAGCCACGACGGCCTCGATTTAGCTGATAGCTATGTTTTTTTTATTCACGCTGTATCCTTCACATATAGGATATATAGAATGAAACTGGGAATTTAGTGTTAAAACAATCCGTTCCCCACTTTATGAGGTGTAACCAAGTTAGAAGTATATACTAGCGACCCGATTATTGATATATTTAGCAAATTATACAAAATCTTTACATAAATTGTAGACTATGTGTTATTCTGATATATAAGTTATATTATTACAAAATTTCAATAGTTTTCGCCTGGAAGTGGAACAAACATCCATCTCCAAAAATGTTTACTTTCACATTTATATTATTGGTAGGATTATGAAATATTTTTTATTTTATATTTAAGTGTATATACAAGTTTATAAATTGTTTATAAATAAATAGAAACATGTAATAAATACCTGTGAGTATTGATAAAATGTGCTGTGAACTCAGAGCTGATGATATGGTCGTAATTGAGATCCCACGCTCTGATCATTAAGCACAGCTTCCCATCTCTCATGCAAATCTAAAATTAAATTAAAAAATGCATAAAAACACTAAAGAAAAGTATAAAAAAAATACAAAGTTCTACGTTGTTTTATTAATTTTGATTCTACATGTTTGTCGGATTGCGGAGTTTGGCTAAAATATTAGATACTTAATAATTTGATTATTTTTTTAAAATTCCATAATAGTATTAATTCCATAATAGTATTTATTTTTTAATATGAAATAAATTATGACGCAGAATTGAACAGTCACGCGTTGGTTTTCGGTTCAAATTTCTTTTAGAGGAATGATTAAATATATTAAATTATTTTCTTTTACTCAAATTATGGAGACTAAGCTCAACGTTTAGTTCCCCCATAAAAAACTTTACGTCCAAAATTTGGATGAAAAATCATGTGCAATATATTTTCCTGCCCATTCTGTTATATTCATGAAACGCTCGAAGCTAGACATTTTTTTGCTTAAATTCCAATGATGTATGTATACCACTGCCCCATATTCACTTTTAACTACAAATATTAAGTTGTAGTATTAAGCCGAGACGAGCCGCGTTGAGTGACGGAACTTAACACCGCGCTTTTGTCTTGGTAGATATCATATATAATTGTTAAAACTTTATACTTACGACAGCCTTCTTACTAAATCCAACGCCATCTCTTGATAACTTCTCCGGTCGAGTTAACTTCGCGTACACTACACATGTCAGTACTCCAGATAAACCAGTGCCTAGGATTAACTGTAAAACATTTTTTAACTAATGACATGATTGAATTATTTTACTGATTTTTTATTCATAAAATATGAATATGTTTGAGTTTTTCTTCTTCTTTTTAATAGTCAGAAAGATTAAGATCACAAAATATACACGTACTTTTATTATCCAAGAGAAATAAGCATTAAGATTATTATTAAGATTTTTGTAATATTTTAAGATCTTATTTGCTGTTTCGTTCAATTTTCGAGACGTGATGAGTGGTGGAACTTAACTCCGCGATTTGTCTCTTCACTAGAACAAGAAAATGAACACAGCTTATTTCTCCGAGTGAAAAATAAACCCACAAGAGTCACGTTAACATTCGGATGCTGTAGCGCTGCATCACGATTTCCTCGTTCACATAGTTTAATGCATTTAAAAATAGATTTTTTTCATAATATATAGTAAATATTACGAAACATAATAGAACAAGAGCAATAATTCCATTTCACCTGCTATCTAGGTCACTTATATTTTATATGTAAGCAAACACAATTATTAGTGCGTTGCTAAAATTTTCTTAAAGGAACTTATAAATGAATATTAGACAAATGTGACAATTGAAACTATTTTTATCACTTTATTTAGTGCTAATACGTCAAAAAATAAAAGCTTCATAACTTAATAATAGTTGAACAATACACTTTAGTCTTACATGATTCTTACCTAACTGGGATATGACATATGAGTCTACTATACTAAAATTGTATTTTAACTTACTACGTTATACGTACATATTTAGCTTATCTAATCAATTATTATATCTATATTAAGTGATTTAAAGTGCCTAACACAATTAGAATGTGGGCTACTGTGTGTCAACTGTTAAGGGCACTGGTGCAGCGTAGTCTTCAGATTGTCTAATATTAATCATTATAATATCATAATATCACGATATTGTGATATATTTATTGCTCATATCACAATATTAGGCCGTCAAGATGCAGGGGCACAGGGGTATGGCTGTAGCGCGGTTGTAGGTTCGATCCCCACTCGAGGGGTTATTATTTCTTAATATTTTAATTTCGTCGCTCTGGCACCAAGGCAAAAAGCCTGGCGTAAATTTTCGGCACTCGACACACAATGCCCCAAAAAATTCAGCCGAGAGTGGTGAACAGAGTGTCTTAGCACTTGGTTCTCTCTTCTACCCCGTATGCGAGATACAGCGTGAAGCTGATATCAAAAACTATTTAATTGCCCCGAGTAAGAATTAAACCCACAACCATGGTGTTTGCAGTCGCATCCTTGTGCTCTCGCACAACTACGGCTTATATCATTAGAGTAGTTTATTTGTATAAAAAATGTTCTACCTGCATTATAAAGAGAAATATAGATTCTGGACACTCTTCATCTATCGCACGGTCTCCGAAACCAATAGTTGTCTGAAATAAAATTTAAAATTGTGCTGATTATTTATTCAAATTTTAGGAAAAAATAAAATTCTAAATTGTTTTTATTTTTTTTAACATTTTTAAATGGTTATTCCACACTTAGGAAAGAAAAGTACGAAATGCGGAACTCGAACCCGCGCCTCCTGGAAACTGCCCAGGTCCAGGTGGTCGGTTACCAGGAGGCGCGGGCTCGAGTTCCGCTACGTTAAAATTTTTATTATATTATTAAATTTTAGTTATTATTATATAATAATATAATGACAATAGAGCTAAATTGATTATATTTAGTGTTTAATTCAGAATATATTTTCAGAAATATCTTTAATCAATTCAATCGACAATGTCTGGGATCGGACGAAAAAAATCATAGAATACTTAAAGCGGAGTGAATTGATACTAGATACTTTTTGCCTTTCCTTCTATATGTAAGCAAAATAGAGAAAGAGAAAGCTTAATATTAAAAAGCCTCGTTCTTCATTGGCACCAAAACTTTGGCATCATACCACAATCCATCCTCATGCCTCAGATGTAAATATCAATCGCACCACCTATACAATATACATAGATCATTGTTTCTGCGTACATGCAAACTAAAGAAGTTCCTCCTAAGGTGTTTCCTGAGCGCTATGATTTGGAGGCTTTAACTGAGCAGGTAACGAACCCACAACTATCGTTTCACACTGTCAGACACTATCCTACTACGCTTTGATGACATTAATATACATTCTATTGAAAAATGCAGATCACGTGTACCGTATAAAGGAGTCCGTCTAAAAGGCAATTTGCGTTGTGCTTAATACCATAAGAGCGGATAGAACTCAATTACTCAATATGATGGATCACTTCACAGCTACTAATGGTTATTATTCTCCATAGTACGATAGGTAAAGGGATTCTAGTGTTAAGACATTCCGTTCCCCAAGTACCACCCGATTTTCGAGACATTGTGCATTGAGGAGGGGAACTCAAAGCAGTTATTTACTTATATTTTTGGCCATTTACATTTATCATAGAGCAGAAATAAAATAATTTAGTTGTAGGCATTTCCCCAAATTGGGATCGAATCCACGGCTGCATTCGCGTTTACTGTCTCAATTGTGTTGCACTGTATTATAAATGTGTCACTAAGTAAGTGAAACGACAATCCATGTTAAAACTCGTTGGATAATGCAATTTAAATGACTACGTTCACCACATTGAATGCTGATCGGTTAGAAAAATATTACTCTATCTACTCTGATATATTTTGGATCAATGTGAAGCTGAGAATCGTCGATAATACAATAGCACCACTGTGAAGATAAATAAAATTCTGCGGGGTTCCTGGTAAAGATTTTATTGATTGAAGAATTATATAGGTCTCGACTGTTAATCCTTATAAACTATTGGGCTTGTTTATTTTCTTTTTAGTTTTATGCAATCGGGGTTTTTGTTTTTATAAATATTTTTTTATTTTTCACTTTTTTGTTAGAATTCATTATGGTAATTATAACTATGATATACCTTTTTAAAATCCTCGTATTGAGCTCTTGAATATGATACCCATATTGTGGTATTCAAAATGATTTTTTTTTTTCACCAAGTCCAATGGCGTCCCACAGCCGCCATAATTTTTTTTTTTTACGTCACCTATCTAAGAACACTTGGGCTGCTAATACGAATATAACGATATCTCAATTATGTAAATCTGTTCAGCGGTTCTGGAGATATGAGGTAATAAAGAATATTACATACATACATACAAGATACGCGCGAAAAACATAACCCTTCCTTAGCAGTCCGGAAAAAAAAACATAAATGATCAATTGGAAGCATCAGCCGAAACACAATAGATAATGATTGCGGTTCTTTGATCTCTAAATCAGCTGAATTATAAGGAACTGTGCAGTTGATTGTATTATTGATTTCGTGGTATATTAGAGCGATCGACTATCATTGTAGGTTCGATTCCACAGAAGAATATTTTTTTTTCATATAGGGAATCTGGGAATCTAGTGTTAAGTTAAGACACTCGCGTTTCCACTTTTCGCTGAATTTTGAAGGCATTACGTGTTGAGTGGCGGAACTCAACGCCGTGAATGAAGCCCACATCCTATCGCGTTTACCTGCTTATATTCAGATTTGTAATTACCATAACACGGCGTTTGGTTTCACCACTCAACATGCTCAACATGCAACTCTCAAAAGTATTGCACAAATATGTATGAGATATAAGAATATCCACGTGATATTATTATAAATCTAGCTTCACCGACTTTCAAGGGGCATCTAATGGTAATACATATAGTTCTTCATGGACACGGATTCGAGACAACGTGTTGAATGTAGGAACTAAATAAATCGATGTAGTAACTAAATAAAGATAAGAAAATCGATTTTTTAGTAATAAAAGAATCGAAGATAATTTGACTCTATGTAAAATAACCGAAGAATATTCACAATAAACTTCCTATTAGATATATCAACAGCGCAGGACCTTTAGCGTAATAAGGATGAACAACATCACATACAAGAGAACAACATCCTATGATTTGGGCGCATTAAAAATGTTTGGCAATCACCGTATATTACACTACCCACGCTTAAATCACTTTCAAGAAAACTAAATTACAGGACCTACGACTATATTTATAGCTATTCCTACGTTTGTTTGGTCGGACGTTTAATCTCAGAAACTATTGGTATGAACTGAAAAATCTTTTTGTGATGAATGTCCTTTTATCGAGAAAGACTATACGTTATTTCAATGTAACCTCAGGCACTAAGTGCCTTTTTTTTAAACTTAAAACTTTTAATTATTATTTCATATTTGAATATGAATCTTTTTCTTATAAATTACCACGCTGAACAGGAGAGAGGCGAAAATATTCTAGTTTAGACAAAGTTACTTTAAAATACGAGGCAGTTGTGGCGCAGTTGGACAGTTTAAAAATAAAATCAATTTATAAACAGTGAGTTTATTGTTAAACTGCTTGATCCCGACTCAGTGGAATGATTAAATTATTTACTAGCTTTGGTCTGGTAGATAAAGTGCGGAATTGAGTTCCGCTACTTAACACGAGTGTCTTAGCAGCAGATCTGCTCCAACACTATTTGCAGCAAAAAATGTGAAGTTACCAATTTTCACCGCTTTAATGACCTACCTTGTTCTCACAGAAAAATTGCAAATTTACAATCATTTTTATAGATATGGATTCAGCATTCAGCAAAGGTTGTGCACATAAAAACTAAATTGGCCAAGTTAAATAACTAAGTTAAGATCAGTTTTCAATGTAAAAAAATTATTTAATGAAGTTCCATTATTGGTGTATCGCTAACTAAAAAAGCTTATAGCGTCAACCTATCAACCTTATTAAATCGTAAAACTATATGAAAACCAAAATGTGAGATGTCATAAGTCAATTATAGTTGAAGTCATGTCCATCGTGCCAATAACAGTGGATCCACGATTGCATCTATCAAAAGCACACATCTCTATATATAGACAGGATTTTGCACTATTAAATAGATTGGTCCGTTTACATTCGAGTTAACACTAGCTTGTGCCCTTCGTATTGTTGACTTGGCACTTTTAAACGTCTAATTTTTCACTTGAGGAAGAGTCGCAGTTGGAAAGTGTACAAGCTGTACACAGGTTGGTTGTGGGTTCGATTTCAAGGCACAGGATAGTCATTGTTTTTTTTTCAGCCTATTGTCATCCACTGCTAAATGAATGCTTCTTTCATAACATCAACCATCTCCAAATTCATGAATGTATCCCGGGATACTCTCATATTAAACTTGATTTTTTGGTTACTCTTTTTTAAAATCTTGTGCAGGTGTGAGTATATCATGAATAATTAAATATTAAGTTTTGGTGGTGTTTTACAGATGTTGACAAAAAATTGTTCCAACAGATAATAAGATAAGGCTATTTTTACTTCGAAGACGCAAAATATTATCTAACTTTAAACAACGGTATAATCCTCAGAAGCTCTTTCAATGTAAAATCTGACTATAATGAAAAATCATACATAAAATACACAACGAGAACAAACTACTTATCATTCTATGGATTCTCCGTACGTGTGATCATCACATTGTTTATTTTTTGTATTGGCTATATATAGATCATTTTTAAAAATATAGAAAAAGACTATAGACTACACGATATGACATTCATAATTTTGATGTAACTCAATAATTATAAGTAAAGGTAAACAAACCTGTGCTTCCACAGAAGCTAAGAAGATAGTGACAAAATCCTTGCCTCCAGTGACGCAGGCGCGTTTAGGTGGTTCTGGTTCGAAGTCGTAATGGGCAAGGGCAGTGATGTACCAGAATACAGCGAAGACCAGCCAGATAGTGAAGTGTACTACCACTGTACCTATTACTATCCAACGCCACCGAAGATTGATCTTAAAAAAAAAGGTGTTGCAAGAAATTGATCAAACGATATAATATTTTCATTTCTCCACTTTGGAGTGGTGGAACTTAAGGCCGCGGTTTTCCTCGTTGCCAGAGCGATGAAATGAAAATATTAAATATTTAATTTCTACGATTAGAAAAGGAACTCACAACCTGTCGCGTTTACAGACGGACGTTTATATCCTTGTACCACGACTGGCATCTTATGTTATAAATCTAAATATTTCAGATGATATTTGTATTTATGAATACTATTCAGATATATATAAATAAAAATTAAATTAAATTAGCTTTACGCTATATCCCGCACACGGCAGGGTAGACAGAGGGAACCTAGTGTTAAGACACATCGTTCCCCACTTTCTGCCGAATTCTGGAGGAATTGCGTGTTGAGTGGCAGAACTCAACGCCGCGCTTTACCTCGATACCAGAGCGAAGAAATAGAAATATAAATTTATATATATAAAACGGTTCAATTTATTCAATTCAATTTACAGTAATACAGCAGATTACAAAAAGATTTCTTAAATCTTATAAGAATGAATACAAGCTTTCAGAAAACTAAATTCATTATCATATAATAGACATTTTTCTTTCCTAAATTCCAAATTTTAGATTGGAATATGAGAATATATTTTTTTGTTAATAAAAAAAATATAATACACTTACCAATGTATGAAAAGTATCGTTTAATAAACGAATTTTCTCAAATGGCACATTTGATATAAGAGCAATATTTTCTGCACCATTTTTTGACACCAAGCGTTTGGGATAGTCTGAGAAAGCTTTATAACGGAGTGGGGGTTCTATTCTGGAATGAAATTGTAATACAATGTAAATATTTATATATGCGCAGTTATAACTACGATGTACCATGAGTACCAAATATTAATTTAAATTTTATCGTTCTGTTCGTGACGGCTGTATATTCGATTTCAATTTGGCAGAATAAATCATTTTCTCAATTTTCCCTCTTTCGTTACAAGACAAAGCGTGGCATTAAGTTCCGCTACATGCAATGCTTTAAAAGTTGAACGGAAAGTGGGAAACGTATGATTCTTATAATGTAATCAAAGAAAATAGTGAGTTTATTATTATTTATTTTTTTTAGGTTTATGAATGTTAAAACATTAGACTGCATAAAATACATGTCTTTGACATGTGAATATAAATATTTATGCAAAGTAAATATTGCTTTTAATTACGTGAACGTCAACGCGGTAGTTATGACATATTTAATATTTGCTTTAATAAAATAACAAAGATAATGAATGAACGAAACTGACAACTTGTTCTGTATTTTATGAAATAATGTATAACTTATATTCAGACTTATATTAGTACTCAATAACCTGTGCGGAGAACGAAATGTTCGATCCCCGCTCTTGTAGACAGAGCGCGGCGTTGTGATCCGCCGTTCTATATGCGGCGTTCCGTGGGGTACAGAGCGTCTTAACACTACGTTCTCCATTCAGGATAAAGTGTAAAGCTGTATATAATTATCTACCTTTTAAAAAAGAGAATTTAATTTTAAATCAAATAGTTTTAAATAAAAAATCACTATGCTTTACGTTAGTTTAAAAACACTAGATTTTACATATTATTTTAGGAATGGAACCCAGTATCGTCGTAATATACCATCGTTAGTTAACAATATGTCCATTAACCCTCAACCTAGACACTAACTAAATAGAGCAATATGTAAATCAGTACCTTTTGTAATAATCTTTGAAAGCCACAGCGAGAGCACGTTTACAATTATTTATGATACACTATAGTAGGTAGTCATTTACATTTTTAAAATATATTATTTTAATCCTTTTCCGTAGGAATTTCGACAAATCCTGTCTTCCTTTAATTTTGAACCTACCTACATCCTATATTTCAACTTTCCTTAGCCCGATTTCCACTACGTTGAACTAGCAAGAGTAAACTGCATATTTGTATTATTCTACCAATAAATAGTCAGAAAGAAAGGAACAAGGGAGCAGAAATAGTTGAAATGAACTCGCTCAGATCTAAGGAGCGGAACGAAGTAGGTAATTAAATAACAAAACTCTTTTTTCATTTCCATTAAAGGAGTCCTCCTAAGCATTACCAGCTCATTTCTTTTTCCGGAAACCGGGATTTTGATTCTGTACTTATGTCTCTTGGTTATCGCATTTCGTTATTAATACATCCGTACTCGTAATATATACTCGTGTGAAATTCTTCATGTAGCCTAGTAACATTCAGCTAAGATATATTGAAACTACAAATGTAAATTGGTAATTTTATAATATATATATTTAAATATTTTTTTTGATTTAGGTCCACACTGTATCCTGCGTACAGTAGAGATAGAAGGATGCTCATAAGAGAAGTGTTAAGTTAAGTTGTTGTCAATGTGGGGAAAAGAAAATATTTTATCACGTCGAGTGGGATTACTTTTGGAAAATATATAGACGCTATGCCATTGATATACTACGGTCTCTTTAACCCTGCAATCTGCCAATTTTGTCGTAAAGTAAAAAAAATGAATTGTTAAAAAACATTTCAAGAGGCTTACAACATTACCAACCTTTTAACTTGTTCATGTTTTTTCACAGTACTTTTCCTTTCCACAATATGATTCTCAACATATTGCTGATCTTTTCTTGTCTCATTCTCATTCACTTCTTTCTTCAAACTAAGACTTGTATTACTTTGTGTTATTATAATCTTAGGTAACTGTTGGGAGAGACGTCTCAATCTCTCTGACTTTACACTTGGTATAGAATTTAGGCTTTCATTTGAGATTAGTTCATTTTCAACTTTAAAATCTATATTAGGAACATCAGTTTCTTTTAGCTTGGACTCTTTACATATTTTCTCTTTATTTTTATCAACATTATCAACATCAACATATTTAATAATTTCATAACCAGGATCTATATCTTCATTATTTAATAATACTTTTTGCTCAAAATCATCAAATTTAACTGACTTTAAATAATCTAAACACTCATCGTATAGCTGGTTTATTTGATCAAACTCTGAGTCCGTTTCGACATCCATTTTTTATGATTGCGCAAAATGACTCACTTTCTTCGTAATTGCCTACAGTTACTATCCAAGATGCTCGTATGCAAGCATATTATAACTTGTCACACAGATTTATGTGTCTGAAAATAATAATATATATTTATTATAAAATTACCAAATTGTTAAATTATTTTTAAGTTTATTGTTGACTTGACAATATAAGCATAATATCAAGAAACACAAAATAAAAAATGTGTTAATAAGAATAGTCCACTGCTGAAGCTGAAATTCAAGAAAATCATTATTATAATTATATTTACATGTACGTATTTGTTATTATTATTAAATTTTCTTTACTTAATTTAAATAATATTTCTAGAAAGTTTTAAATCTTTTTTGAACTAACATTTTTTTTTATTGTATCATAAAATGTAGAATATTCTATAGATTCATTATTATCTAGAATAGTTTTACATTCATTTTTTTTAACAAATTATACTCTGTCTCATATACATGTGTCCAAATCTATCGCACTTAGCAACTTAAACAAGAAGAAATTAGTGATAAATCACTTTATTCTTCACTTTTCAACAACTGAATTAATATTTAAAAAAACTCCAATTATCTCCAACTTACCTTATTTTTGAATAGAAATATAGCACACTGTTAATTGTTTAATAGACATACATATATCTGACCAGTATGAACTTCACTAATGAAAACCAAGTGACAAGTGATAACGTTATCAGATCGTTATCAGTGCTAATTGCGCGAGTGGAGAGCGACTACTAAACGCTAGCTCTGGGTTAACCTTGTACGGATGCTGTGGGGAATTCTGTGAGATGAAAATGTTAAATATTTATGTTTTGTATCTATATAGAAGTGTTTGCTTGGTTGAGCGCGCTAATCTTAGGAACTACTAGTGCCAAATGAAAAAAGAAACTAGTTTTTAGATAGTTATCGTTTCGATCTACTCTGTGGACCCGATATACTGTACCTCCGATCAGAGTAACCTTAGGTACTACGAATATATCATGTGCCAAACATTACTTTTAGTTATTTCTAAATAAATATTCCTACTTAAGTGAAAATGTTACCGCTAGTGTAATTAAAAGAAACATTTTTTAAATTATCAACATAAAAAAAAAACCAATACATTTTTTAAAGTCTAATAAATTAAAGCGGTATAGAATTTTTTAATTGGTTTTAATGTTCAAATAAATGAATTTAAATGCAATATTTTTTATTTGTCAAAGCGCATTTTCTCTTGTATAATATCATGAACTGTACATATATAGACAGCTATAAAATTGTTTTTAATAAAACTAAAAATACGTTAAAATAAATAAAAAACCACAAACTGCATTATTTAAAATAAAATATTTAATTATAAAGGTGTAGTTTGTTGAATATTTTAAAATTCAAAAAGTTGCGGAATAACTCTCAAGATGTGACATGAAAATCGCTAAGTGCTTAATTTTGTCGGATTGTTTGTACAATAGACAGCGTCTGGTAATGCGATTAAATTTAATAGGTCTTTCCTTTGACTGACTCTTTATTGAATCACTTTACCTCTTACTTTTTCCTGCTTAAAATTGTCGTAATTTTTAAGATTTTTTTAAGTTGATTTTAAATATGTTCGCTAAACTAGAGAAAGTAGAGGGTGAACTAAGTGTCAAAACATTCCATTTCCACTTTTCGTCAGAAGCAATTTGGCTCTATGTTTATCAGAGCTAGGAAAATAACTCATTTGGTAATTTAGGGATTGAACCTACAACTAACAACGTTATTAATAAGACAGAGACAGTATTTCACTAGATATACAAGATAATGTTTAGACACTCCGTTTTCACCTTCCGATTGATATTCGAGACATTGCGCGTAGAGTGGTGGAAATGAACGTTGTGCGTTGTCTTGTTTCAAAAGCGAGAAATAATTATTTTTCTCGTTTAGCGATTGAACCCAGATTCATTCATTCGCAGCTTGTGTCGTTTAATAAAAAAATATAAAAAACCTATTAAAATATTCATACATCAATAATTTTCAGTATAACCTCGTGTATTTGTTAGTTTCCTATCAGTGCAATGTTACTAATATTAAATGTTGACTTAAATAATTTACACAAAATTTTGAATTTATAACAAATAATACAATATTTCCATGAATAATACGGATTTTCGATTTATATTGCCTAGTTTGAGATTAGCAATATTTTTATTATAAAAAAATATTTTTTCGGGGCAAATTTGTTGTAAGTAAAATTTCTGGGGTGGGCACCAGACTATACAGTACTGGTACAAATATATTATGTTAAAGTTTTAACGTGCGCCTTCGCCCATGGTACATGTCACTATTAATTTTTTTTCCTAGTGGGGGGAACCTAGTGTTAAAACACTCCTTTTTGCTCTTTTCCGCCGAATTTTAGAGACACTGCGTATTTAGTGGCAAAACCCAACGTCGTGCTTTACCTGGACACCGGAGCGAAATAATAAAAATATTAAATATTTAATTTCCTCGAGTAGGAATCGAACCCACAACCTGTCACGTTTACGGTCACACTTTGTCCCCGTGTGCCACGACTGACTTCAAATTGTTATACGTTTTCTAAACAGGAGGCTAAGAGCATTAACCTTAAGTCAGAAAGAAATCTTTTGAGATAAACGTGTAATAAAGTATAAATATTAAGTAGGTACATAATTGATGTAAAAAAAATATTTTTTAAAAAGAGTTATTTAAATATCAAAGATAATACATTGTTGTCTTTCTAGAACATTGTTGGTTTTCCATTATGCTCAGCGTTAAGTTCCGCCACTTAATACGGAAGGCTTAATACTAGGTTCTTTCTACCTAACCTACCATGCAAGATGATGATTTTTTTTGTTGCCTTTCCAAATAATATTTTTATTTGTCATTACAGGTAACCAAGCGAACAGGAGTTGGCAGAGACAAGCAACCAGAGGAGAAGTTCATACATATATTATATATTTAATTATAAATATATATTCAAAAAAAATTTCGTTACTGAGTGTCTGACTGAGTGACTGAAACTACGCAGTTAGAGAGTTAATTTCGAACTTACATACCTTGCTTGTTCTTTTTACCCGACTGCGGCTAACTTTTTGTTACATTCAAAACGTAATTGAAGTCCCAGGTGAGAAATAGTGTTAAATAAAACAATTGAAACTTTACACATACAATATATACTTTATTACGCACACACAAAATAAAAAACCAATAAATCCGTATACAATATAAATTATAATAATATTTAGAATCCTTTTAAGTGAATAATATTTTTATATAAGAAACCTTTGATTTTATTTTTAATTTAATATTAAAAAATATGTATAGTTATTTTGTAAAATATTAAATGATTGCAATGATTTTTCTTTCATTATTGTAATGAAAAGTATTAAAACCTAAAATTAAATTTAATAAAATGAATATATATTTGTATTGTATGTTAGTTGTTATACAAAGTAAATTTAAAAATTAAATATTATGAACTTTACTTATTTATGAAATTTAATTTTAATATATATTTTTGGATAAATAAAGAAAATTAAAGAATACTATTAAATATATGAATAATGAATACAGGTGATATACAGAAATTTCTTATCAACTCCTAACAATTAAATTCAATAACAAAAAAAATATTTTAACTTTGCTTTCTTAAGGATAATAAAATATATTTATTAAATCAATTAATCACTTAGAAGGATTTTGATATTTAATTTAACAATAAACATACAATATTCACATAATATTCTATAAACATATTATCTATGTACATATATAAAAGACTATAATAGTGGCAGTTTCTATTAATATTAGCTATGAATGTAATGCACGTCGATCAGAGAGAACTTAGCGTTCTGTCACTTCACTCCTCACTTCGCTCCTATTTCTGAAGATATTTACTTAAAAAAGGTTCACACTGTATCCCGCAATACAGCAGGATAGGCAGGAGGAACCTAGTATTTCTTTGCACCACGCCGGTTTCTTACAATATTTAATAGCGATATCTAGCACTTTATTTCACGAGGTGGAGATACTAATTTTAGATCAAAAAATATTCCAGGTAGTTGGATTTGAACCCCCGATGATCGATCTTTCTATTTATTAAGGCTTATACTGTATTCGATAAATAAATTTTAAAAGACGAATGGAACATTTCTTAAATTAATTCCTGTTCGTGGATTAATTTTGCTTATTTTTTTAACATAATTATGATAAATATTATTTTCAAACTTTCATAATAAAGCATTTATTATAATACTAGATATACAGTATAAAATGTATTATTTTTTTTTGTAATTCAGAAGATGAAAGGATTGAAGGTCATCTAATTATACGTCATTCTTTTCGCAATTTAGTAACTAAGTATGTAGAGAAACTACGCCTTCAATCCGAAACTGAGAAAATATTTCTATTATGAATATTCTGAAATATATGTACACTAATTGCATGTATTTCAACTTTTCTAGCCGTACATATATAAAATAACAATCAACAAAAAAAAAATATTCTCAGGGTAATCAATATTCATAGAACACGTGACATTGGGTCCCAAAATTTAAGAGAATCCGACGGAAAGTGAGAAACGGAAGTGTCTTAATAGGAACAGAGTTTCTTACCACTAAGTTCCTAGATTCCTCTGCCTATCCTGCTATGTGCGGGATACAGCGTGAAACTACAAAAAAATATCTTTTCCTCGTTTACGTCAAAATATATCCACGAACAAAAATTAGTACTTATTAAATAAGTATTGTAAATGTAATATTGTAAATAGAGCTATGTGTGTATGTGTGTACTGAACTATAATTTTCTATTGTCTATAATAGTTAAAGCGATTTACGCAAATTTTAATATGCTATAATCTTTCGCACTTGCACTGGCTTTAATGATATATTGCAGATTTTGTGTATTATATAAAAATCTATTTTGTTTTTCATATTACAATAAATATTTTTTTATATGTGATTAAGAAATATAAAGAATTGTCATGAATGATAGGAAATACAATTTAAAAACCAATTGTAGAGACAATTGATTTTTTAAGCTAGTAGTAGGTTATATTTTGCTTCTTTACTACTCTACTCTTCTAGTAGGAAAAGAGAACCAGTGAAAAGAGTCAAGACACTGCGTTCTCCGTTCTCTAAGCAAATATAAACGCTGTGCTTTGTTCCTCCACGGTGGGAATCAAACCTACAGCTATCATATTTACAGTCACACTTTGTTCTACTGCGTTACGATTGTGTCATTGAATAATAGACAACATACAGATGTAAGTACTGGACTAAGGAGGGCTTTAGGGCGACGTCTACTTACCTTTTAATTGTCAATATTAAAGGAGTAGCCATTTCATTTAGAATAATTAACGTAATGTTACATACATTACTATAGATCAAAATCTGCAATATAACAATGGATTAAGAAACATTACAAAATATATTTAATGAATTTTATTATGTTATTGAAAATTTAAACCATTTTTATTATAACTTTAATAATACTTGTACATTTCTAGCCATCATACTACTTCTTAGGTGTTTAGGTGTAATTTATATTTTAAAGCATATTATATTTTATATTTATTGAAGATAATTTATTTTTCTACACTTCTATTTGTATATAAAAAACATTTGCTGGCAACATTTTGATTTTAATAAAATAAAAAAATGTGAAACGTAAATTAAAAAAAATAAAAATAATTAAATATATGTATGTAAGCTGTTTTTATATTGAAATTTTAATATTTAGAATAATATTTTATTTTATACATTTTGAATTTCTTTTGCCTTTTAATATTACCTAAATTTTTCTCACATTCACTGTCATTAGTAATTATTTATTTTTATATATATTATTAGATCTTTATATGATACTCAATTATAAATAAATAGTTACTATAAATTTGCTAAGAAATAGCTATTTAAAATTTTCATGATTCAATGTAACAACGAAAATAGTCCTTATATTTGGATATTGAAATGTTTATTATTATAATTTTTTTTAAATAGGTTTACTTTTTAACAATGGTTTAATATATATTATATTTGTTAAATATTATTTAGTCATAATTTGTAAATATTATTGGCTTGTAAGTCAAAGGGTTGCAATACTTGCTGCAATAAAGAAAAATATTATTTTACCATTTTTAATTAGATAAAATAGAGTTATTATACATAATAGTTAATGGTACATAATTTTCTTTAATATAAATACTATCCTTAAAATTATTTTTACTAGTCATGGTCTGGCAACAAAAAAATAAAAGAAAAAATAAAAATTGTTCATAAAAAATATTTTTGTGTATAGAATATAAATGTATAAGAGAAATTTAGAATGCGTTATATTTTTTATTAAATATTATAAGAGACAATTTATTTTAAGTATATTTTATATAAGCAATGTGATATTTTGATAAAAGATCAAATATTATTTATTAGTATTTTTTTAACTACTAACAATTTTTATTATATTTATAACAATAGAGACAGAGATTTAAGTGAAAAAAAAATCACAACCTTTTTGTAAATTCCCAAAGTAAATTTTTTTACTCAAGAAAAAATTTTCTAATTTGAATATTCTTATAACTTCAAATTATTATTTTTTTTTATTTAATGAAAACGAAAACACTAACAAAAAGGAAAAAATAAAAGAAAGTGTAAAAAAAATAAAAATACGACCATTTATTACCAATATAATAATATAATGTATAGATGAATTTAAAATAAAAATTATAATATGTATCATTTATAACATAGATTAAAATTTATTCGTTAAAATCACAACAATTTGTATATTAATTATATCATCTAGTTATTACTATGTAAGTATAATATAATATACCTACGTCTAAATTTTTACTTAAGTGGTAATATTTTTTTATTAAATTTCCATTTGCTTTATTATTTATTTGAACAATTAATAATATTACCTGATAAATTAATAAAATATTTTTTATTCTATTTGAAATTAATTTATTGAAAATTAATAAATGTTTTTATAAATTGTTTAAAATTAAATTTAATAATATTTGTTTTTAAAATAAAATAACATAACAAAAACAAATAATAAAGCATTTAGAAAACATAACAAGTGGTTAAAAATCACATTAATATAATTATTTAAGCCTCTAACTATAATATATGTTTTATTTCTACGCGTCTGGCGCCTACACATTGTAAATGTCGCGCGGACTTATACCGGAACTTCTGAAATTGTTTAAAAAATATATTATATTATTAAGTTACATAAAGAGGAGAAGCCGTGGCATATTAGGTGCATACAGGTGCAACTGTGAATGTTGTGGGATCGATTGCCACTCGGGCTTATGAAAAATTTGATATTTTCTTTTTTTCAAACTAGTGATGAGGCAAAATGCGGCGTTAAGTTCTACCACTCAACATGCAATGCCTCCATTCGGCGAAAGTGGTGAATGGAAGTGTCTTAATGGCCACGGAGTGTCTTAATACAAGGTTCCCATATTCCCTCGGCCTACTCTGACATGTGCAGGATACAGCGTAAAGCTAAAAAAATATAATTATTTATATATATATGAAAAATTTACACTTTTTTCTGACTTTATTATAATAATCAAGCCCTCAATCATCGTGCTTAAGTTTAATATTTATTTTAAAATTAATAAAATTTACCTTAAAGGCACACCTAAAGTTGAATTGACAACAACATTTAACGCATATAGTAGGTAGAGGTAACCTAGTGCTAAGACACAAGTGTTGAGTGACGGAACTCAATACCGCCGTCCGCCTTTGACATATTTGTCATATATTGTACTATTAAATACAATTAAGACAAGTAGAAACTTATAATTAGAAGATCAATATTGATTATGGTTTAATAATCATGTTATAAAAAAATAGAAATAAACGTTAGAAATGCGTACCAATTATTTACAATAAAAAAAAGTCGGCTACACGTCAGTTGTGTACCTGAAAATGATTAATTAGTTAAAGCACTAAGCAAATGTAATGCTCAAAAAAGCATTTATTGAGCATTAATAATATACTCAATGTGATAAAACTGAGTAATCGTCATAAAGAAATCAGTTTTAGCAGAGCAGAGCATTAGTAATATTATTATATGAAATAGAAATTATGATTTTAATGGTTAGAAGTAATTTATGAGAAGTTAACAGGTTTAACCTGTTATGTAAAATATTACTTACATACAATATATTAAATTACCCAGATAATCACTGATAAGAAGAAGTTTTTTAAATAATATAGTAAATAGAGCATAAGTTAGAAACATTTGATATTAATTTAGCGAATGATTGCCATGGTAATACGTACCTATCACGAGCAGGCAACACTTCTTCATCCGAATCGAAGTTGTAGAAATCAGTATGCATATAGCTTTTATTGGAGTAGCCATCTACGTCCACTGGAAGAGAACAGAAAATACACATATAATAATAATTTATATTTGTACAGTAAATACATAACAGAGCTATATTTATCTTTATACTTTCACGCTATATCAGAGAGAGCAGGGCAGGCAGAGGGAACATAGGGTTGCGCGATCGATCGACGATTCAAAGTCAAAGTTAAGTTTAATTTTCGAAACCTTAAGTAATGAGTGACGGAAATCAACACCTCTATATTGACAATAATTCATTATTACAAAGGAATTGAACCAACAACGGTCGCGGCAGAATTTTCATCACAAGAAATAAATTATTAATTTCCTCGCTCTGATCGCGCACAAAGCGCGTCGTTAAGTTCCGCCACTTAAATGAAAGAAAAAATTGTGGAATGGAGTGTTTTAACACTAGGTTCTGACTGCCTACCCTCATGTATGCGAATATAGCGTGAATCAGTAAAAATAAATAGCTGATCAAATGCCAACTATAGCAAAAGCATGTCCATAAAATGAAAAGTTTAACTATTTCTGCGGTAGAAATATATTTGTAGAATGTTCTTTAGGTTAAGGCAAATGGGATCATTGCCAAGAATTGTGTAAAATTTACTTCCTTGACTGTTGTAATTTCACTTTGTGTGTTGAACGAGGCACAGTCCGTAAAGGTGAAATATAACTATTGCAAGTTGACGTGATAGCATATTGGACTAATGCCAACGTAATATTTTCAACTTTGAACTTTACGAATCATTTGCTTTTAGGTACTCCCTAAAAAGAACGGTACGGCCTAAAAAGTACTATTATAATGAACTAAACTATTTTGGACTATAACAAAATGGGACTTTTTAATATTATCATGATTATTAATTCCTGTTTACCTACATCATTTGAGCGTTGTGTAGCCAAATCTAAAGCTACCAAAATAAATTATATTTTTTTAAATTAAACTTTTCCCGGAATAGAAGTCAACAACAACTATTTTGTTTAGATATAATTTTTTTAACTACTTCTCGATGGTCAAAAACTTAGTTATTATATTTTCTTTTTTTGCTTCACGCTGTATCCTGCTATGCGGTGCGAATAGCCTCTGTATATTTTCTATATATAATAAAAAAAATATATAAATATACACTCTGAAGACTTTTTATTACAAATAATATTTTACCTTTAGTAGATTCATCGTATTTAGCATCGGCCCACTTGTAATCGGTCTCAGTGTAGAGCGGCGGTAGTGTTTGATGTGGTGTGGGATACAAATCTAAATTGCGTTTCTCGTTCACGCTGTCTGTATCACTGAGTGATGGCATTCTGTAAAATTTAAAAGAATTTATATATTAATTATTAATTAATTATTTAGGTCTATTAAATATATATACGTATTTAGTTAGTCTACTCTATCCAATACTACTTTAGAGATAAATCTCGCATTTAACCTGAAGTAAGTAAGATAAAGCATAAAGATCTGGTATTTAAAATATATAAAGGACGGAATGTAAGATCAATGTAAATGGAAATAAATTTAGACAAGTGAATTTGACTTTAAGGAATTCAAAATCGATTATACTGGAGGAAAGTCACGTAAAAAGCATGAGAACTCGCCGAAAGGTGTAACGCCCCGTAAATCGACACGAAACGACTAATATAGAATCACAACCATTTTGCTCCAAAGAGCATGGTAAACGTAGTGACAATATACCTAGATTGAGACACTCCGTTTTTCACTTCCCATGACATTTATCCAAATTTTAATTATATTAAAAATGGCGTAAGGTTGTACAAACATACATAGTTTAACGCAAACGTATATTGATATAAAGAAAATGATTGAAATAGATAAAATGGAGTAAACAGCGAGCGCAGTGATAACACCTGATAACACCACGTTTATACGATTAAATAACTTTAAGTACATGACACGACTATCATATTAAGTGGATATGTAAAGAATTTATTATACTTCGTAGAAAATATATAAGAAATGCTTGGAAAGGCCGTGGCTTCAAATCTCGCTACGTCAATTTTTTTATACTTTTCCCTAAGTGTGGAACGCTTTAAAAAAATTTAGAGTTTATTATGGTACAGTTAAAGAATTTACTATGTTATGAATTATAGATGTGGATTTGACTCCCACTTAATAAAGAATTTAGATTTTTTATTTAAATTATCTCGCTCTGGTGCAAGAAATGACGGCGTTTACATCTGCCGCTTGCAACAAACAAATATTTCGATTTCGGGCATAAAGCAGCGAACGGATTGTCTTGATTCTTAAATTTTCCCTGATTGAAAAAACCGTCAAGCTGCATTTTCTTAGATTCACGCTGTATCCCGCATATGGCAGGATACGAAGACGGTACTTTGGTACCTTGTGTGAGTTGTGTTACTAGCGTTTCCCATTTTCCGCTGAAATCTTTGGGCATTTTGGCAACCGGATAGAACGAAATGTTGAGTAGCGCAATTTAACGCTGCACTTTGACTTAACACAGCGATATGAAAATAATATAAATAAAACTCTTCGAGTGTTTTGATTAAGGTGCTTGGTTCGGACCCACTACCATCGCTATCACATGCTGTCCGCATGATGGTCACGCCATGATATCCTAAAGAACAGAACATAATCATATATTTTATATACCTGGTATAATTCGCAATACAGCTGAACCTCCAAATGGCGAAGGCGAGCATGGCCATTGACAACACCACTCCAG
The DNA here is from genome assembly GCA_013421005.1 of Heliconius erato x Heliconius himera. NCBI lineage: Eukaryota > Metazoa > Arthropoda > Insecta > Lepidoptera > Nymphalidae > Heliconius > Heliconius erato x Heliconius himera. Next base: position 41,850 of record JAATLQ010021097.1, on the reverse strand, counting down.
CTGCTATCACCAACCACACTGTCAACACTCCACGGTCGTTGGGCACTTGGTATTCCTGAAATTTCAGGATATATGAATTGTATTATTATCAATTTTAATTGTATTTTCATATCCAAAATTAAATATTAAATACTGAATTAAATACATTTTCGATTGTTATTTATATTGGCGTGGAAACAAAGAAATTATCTGGCTTTGAAATCATACAAAAATTGTAAGAATTTACTTATGTTTATTTTGTAATTCATTCATAATTTAATGATATTTGTAATTATAAATGTATTTCTGTTAAAAAATAACTAATACGAAATTTGAATAGGCCTTGCTTTTTAAAATACGTATTGTATACTGAATTCGAGTATTTCAATTAATTGTTTTAAAGAAATAATAATTACTTTGATTTAAAATACACATTAGCTATAAAATTTAAAAGGAAAAGAAAACTTAAAAATTTAAACAAAAAAACTTAATACTACTTATCATAAAACTTCAATAAACAAAAAAAAGAAAGACTCCTTATACTAAAAAGAAACGAAACAAAAGAAGCAAAATCAAAAGTGAAAAGCTAGAGACATCGCGGAACAATTCTTTGCCTACTTTAGTTCCACCTATGTTTTTTTAGTATGTAGACTTCTATACACCATAGACTATTGTTCATGTTTTAAGAGAGCATACGTGTTGTTCTTGAAGAAAATTTTTAAATTTGAGTATATCCTAATACGCGGCGTTGAGTTGCGCCACTTAACACCTGTTCGCAAAAAATAATCACAATATAGGTAACGGAGTGTCCTAACACTAAATTCGATCAGCCTACCATGTTATATACAAAATAGAGCGTGTAAGGGATTTTTGATGACTTACCGTAATTCCCAACATCCTGAGCCTCGATGCGAACGGATCTTGAACTGAATACGTCTCCCACATATCTTTCAAGTCCTTCTCATTCAATCTCGCGTTCTCTTCGGTGACATTTTCATAGACAAGAGGAACGCTGAATCTGACTTCTACACAGCGCTCGAATTTAGGCCAGTTGTGGAAGCAAAGTGCTCTGCTTGTAATTTGTGTTGTTTCTAACCTGGAATTGAATGGTTGATCATTGTATACTGTTTTTAGTTCACTTCGTATTCCTTAGGAATCTTTTCTAGTATTATATCATTAAGGTATCTTCATCTACTTAAAATAATCTAGGCCTAAAAGCCAGTCCTGACGCATGGTCGCAAGCGTGTTAATATTATCATTTTCTCACTCTGGTAACAAGGAAATCTGCAAATTGTTTCAATATATTCTGTGTATTTTTCTCCCCTCAACATGCCAAAATGATTCGGATACGGTAATAAATCTAGTGATAAATCATAACATTCTGCGTTTCTCGCTAATTTTAAATACGTAAAACTGTCGTGGCGCAATGGTACAGCACAAGCGTGTCAACGGTTGCTGGCTCAATTCTCGTTCAGGGGAAGGAATTATTTTGATATATTTGGTAACTAGAAAAATGACAACGACATATTAAATGACTACCCGATCAGGAAACAGGAAAATATTTTATATATCAAGTACTTAGACGTTTACTAAATGCGTCAGGATGACGATGATAATATCAATATCATAATTTATAGCCCATATAAACACCTACGGTATATTATTTTATTAGTATATATATATTATATATTATATATATGGTCCCCCCATTGTGGCCCAGCACCTAGCTGTAAACGCGATAGTGGGGGATTCGTTCTCTGCTACGGAGGATGATAAACAACTCTGGTAGACTAAGCGCGGTATTAAGTTGCGTCACTCAATTCATAAATTCACGATTATAAGGTGGGTCCTAATACTATGTTCTCTCTGCCTGCCTTATAATGAGGGATAACGTGGTAATTTTTTTTCTAATACTAGTATACCTAAATGTACATAAAATTATATCCTGTGTTTTCAAATAGAAAAAGCTACACCACTATTGTGTAGGTTTAAAATAAAGCTAAAATTAACGATTTCAAAGGAAAAAATAGGGCAGTTGTTCAAGTTAAATATTGTGCCAATTTTAGTGTCAAAGTTTTAACTGTAATTCCCCACAGATAACAGCTTGGTAGGAAGATTGGATTAGTGCCAAGATCGAGGCAGTTGACTAAATTAAAGTCTTAAAATGCTAGTAGCTAGTACTTTTGTTTTTAACCTTTTTGTAAATTTGTTATTTTACACTGAGAATAGAAAAATATTTTTTGAAAACGTATAAAAAAATGATCGCACTCGAACCGATGCCTCTGAGAAACCACCTAAAAGTTTCGAGGCAACATTAAAACTTGAAAAAAAAACGTGTTGCATGGCCACCGAATGGAAATCGAATCCAAAACCTTACTGTCCAACGATATGCCTCTGCGCCACGACGACCTCAACTATTTATTTAGTTTTTTTTTATATTACAAATGTATTTGTACAATCAGAAACTATGTCTGCCATATGCTAAGTACATTCGTATAATAGTCTATTCATAAAACTTCCGGTAGAAGGATGTACCCACATATTTCACCTGATAGTTATCTATATGATAGGAGTTTTATTTATTTCCATTTTATATGCTGTTTATGTTAAAATGCTATTGCGGCAGAGCTGGCAAAAACCTGATTGTAGAACAGTTGGCCCCATTTTTACTCAATACAATGAAATTTTAAAGAAACAAGACAAGGCGCGACATAGAGTTCCGTCAAGGATTTGTTCAGTAAATGGGGACCTAGTGTCATAATGGAAAACGGAGTGTCTTAACACTAGGTTCTCAGCTTCCCCCTGCCTAGTCTGCTATGTGCGGGATACAGCGTGAAGTTAAAAAAAAAGGCAGTGGAACAAAACGCTGCGCTTTGTGATAGCAGATCAAACATGTAAAAATAATTAATTTGCACAAGTGGCAAGGCTATAAAAGACCACACTTATATGGATAAGAATAGAGGACCAATGAAATGTGATGCAATTAGTAATATATTCCTTCTGTGATGCTGACGAAGCTGCAGGGGTAGCTGCAGTTATAACGCTTCATCAGCATCACATAGGTATAATATATAATAAAATCTATTCCAATACAAACGATTTTAGTTTGATGGAAAATCAAAAGTATTTTAACCTTACTTACAGGCAAAATGTTTAACCAAGCAAACACTATTATAATATTATTTTATTGAAATTCAACCCACTACCGGATATGTGTTAAACAAATATTTCTAATCCTATGACTGTTACCAATTCTAACTGACAGTTATAGTCATGAACGTAACAATTAATGCTATATTTAACCAGAGGTAACTGCCCTTTTCGCTATTCGCACTTAGTTTTCGTTTAGTTACTCTTGCTATCTTATGTTCTCTTAAAATTATAAGAAGAAGATTAGTTTTACAATATTTTGAAGTATTGGTTCTATATAAATATCAGAGCGCGGCGTTGAGTTCCACCTTTCAACATACATGTCCTAAAAATTTGGCGGAAAGTATGATGTCAAGATTCTGTCTACCTGAATTTGCTATGCTAGAAAAACTTTGAAACACATACATCCATAAAATTACAAAAAATATAAAAACCGGTTTGAAATATAGTCCAAAAATTAATTTGAATACCGACTATTGTTTTTAATAAAACATAGTGCGATTATAAGAAATAAAATAATTTTGAAAAATATAAGATAAGATACCGCCTAACGTCCTAAAAATAAAAAACCTTTTGCGTTCGGTCACTTTATATTCCAACTTCCATTCATTGTATAATATTCTTGCAGATAAATTGTTAAAAAACATAAAAAGCAGCTAAAATGAGAAGCTTTTTAAGTGATGTACTTCAAAAGAAAGCTCAAACGCACTTACATAAATGCAACAGTAATTGAAGTCTCATACGATCAATTAAGCAGATGTCAACATCAATTTAGCTTTAAGTTCTCTATTGATCTATCGAGCTTTCGTGGGATAGATTTTTTAACATGATGCCGTATCTCGCACGTAGCAATGTAGTCAGAGGGAACCTGGGAACCTAGTGTTAAGACACTCCGTTTCCATTAAATTCCGGTCCTTACTTTCTACCGAATTCTGGAGGCATTGCGTGTTGTGTTAGTAGGGAGAGAAAATGAAAATATTAAATAGGATCGATGAATAATCTTTCCTTTTTATTTCTACTAACACGATCGCATTATTTTTTTATATTATTGAATATAAAATATATAAAAAAAGAAAAAAGTATACTATGTATTTTAGGGTTCCTTAAGTTTTAAGGAAACAAGGAATCCTCATATAAGATCATTTTGTTGTCCATCCGTCTGTCTGTCTGTCTCTCAAAAGTCTTTATTTCAAGAACGATTATATCAAGTTGAAATTTAAAACATATTTTATTATATGCAGATCTACGGTCCCTTGATTTTCGGATAAAATTTTTTTTTTACATTTATAAAAAGACATGGCCGTTTATATGTATTTCGACATTATAAAGGGAATAAAAATTAATAAGGTACTTCCGGTTGACCTAAAATTATGAAATTTGGCAGCTAGCATCTACGGTTAGTACTAGTTCAGATAATAATCAACAAAATATATTTTTTATTTTAGTATTAAAGTCACTACTTCAAATGAGATATCAGATGAAAGGAGACTTCCAATTTTTGTAGGAAATCCTCGGTGGGCGAGCCGGACTCACGCTTGTCCGGTTTTTTTTTCATTAAATATATCTATATCTAAAGATATTTTATTAAAAATACAGGATTTTGGTTTATTTTAAATAAAGTGCGGAGTTGAATTCCGTTAATGATCACTTATTATTTTTAAAATTGTATAAAAAAGTAAAGAATTAGTAAAGTAGCTTATCACTAAGGTTTCTGTCTGCTGTATGCGGGAAAAGGCATAAAGCAGATTAACCTTTTTTTACTATATTCCAATATAATGTGTTCCGCGAAGGGCAATTCTTGTGTCATTATATAATAGTACCTTTAAGCGTACGCTATTTTGACACATTCAAGACACGACATGCGACGGTTTGTGTATAAAATTCAGTCGTAAAATGTATAGATAAGATATAGACGTTATTCAGCTTTTAATTAAAAGGAGTAATTAGAAATATTTCTATTATATAAGAAAAGAAACCATTCGCAATCTATGGATTCTCATTGGGTGAGAAGCTCAAAGCAGTGCCTAAGACTTGCGCCCCAAATGCAAGTTACTCTGATTTGACTCTTTAAACTACGTTATAGAAATGAACTGTTTTCTTAGCTTAACGCTTTTGTTTTTTTGTGTAGAGAATAGGGCGTCAAAGGCTACGGTCCGCATTCCTCTTTTTTTAATTTAAATAAAACACCACGGACATGTGTCATCCGTGCCCTTGTCTGCTCTTTGTATTATTACTTAGCGTGATTTAGATTTTTTAATTTAAAGATGTAAATTTACTCAGTTCAATGATAAACAGTAAAAGTAGAAGTAGTAATTATGGTGTTCTTGTCATATCCAGGTAGTCTGCATTCCTCTTTCGCCTCGTCCACTTTCTTCAACTTCTTTATACATATCCTCTAGGGGAGTCCTCATGCTTTTTACGCAACCTTCCCCCAGTATCATCGATACTGCCTTCTGGAAGATCAAATGAGGTGCCCCCTGGCTTCTCTCATCACTCACTCTTAATTATTATTTTTTTAAAATTAGCGTAACGTTTCTGAATAGATCGAAAGTGAAAGAAGCTGCAAGAATTTTTAAGAAAAAAAAACTACTCACCAGTGTACTAAGCGGTTAAGTCCTTTCAGCTACATTGGTATTTACATTTTATATTAGTAGGAAGAATTATTCTATTTGAGACGGATTCGGCTATTCATCTATAGTATATTATATCATATTCACTATAAGAGTATATCGATCTTCCACTACAACAATTATTCTTATTAATAAGTAATCTAGCCTCGAGTAACAATTAAAATTTGTTTCCAGATTATCCAGTCTTTTATATTATTATTTACAATTTTTGTATTTCGATATGTATGTTTTCACTCTAACGGGTCCAAGCCAGTACTTCATTATTAATGAAAATAAGGCTATATTTCATACAAGCTTCTCTTCAGCAAATTTCACTGGCTTCTTTAAAGTCTCACTCTTAACGCAGTTAGATTTAACTGTTTCATTATTATTCTCATTGCGTTTTGCGTTTGATTTGTATTTTGTTTCAGTTTCCGTTTTAATTTCGTTATTATTATCTTTCTCTTTCAATGGTAGGTTTAAATCGGTTTTAGTAACCGTTCGCTCAATACAATTGTCGGTGCGATTTTTGGATTGATTTTGCATCTGCGGATAGTGATGTAATATTGCCGTAGTGTTGAACGTAATTTTGCCGTACTTCACATACTCTGTCGGCTTTTTATCTTGCTTACTAGTACTAGGTGCACTTAATTCTACATCATTCGGTGATCTTAACCTAATATTTGTAACTGGACTCTCGACCCCTTGTATAATATCTTTCGTCTCCTCAATAAGTCCTAATGCGACTTTTTTACTACGTTTCAAATTTTCCATATAAATATTATAACGATTCATATCTAAAGTATTGTTTTGTTTTAGTGGCAATGAATTTGGCAATTTTTTTTGAGGCTTCTCCTCGGCCGTGTATCACAATTTTTGGTTATTTTGGCTCTTCGGGTTGTTAGTTTCCTTGGCCGCGGCGTAATCGCGCGCGGCATTTGTTAGCTATGTTTGAGACTGCACCATTGATATACTAGTGGTCTCAGTTACGATGGTTGGGGCGGGAAAGTCATCTCTAGTCGAATCATAAATAGGGAATTCACAACACATCATACATTTCAGAAATCTTGGTACTTCCACGTAAATAGCGGGCGGTATCGGAATAAACGGCGACGTCGATGTCTTGTAATATAAATAATCTGGGTTATCTCTGTATTTTTCGTCTGAAGACCGCTCGAGCAACGGTATACCAGATAAGAACAATATAATAGCGGTCGTGAA
>JAATLQ010021097.1:0-34881 GCA_013421005.1 Heliconius erato x Heliconius himera | reverse complement strand
TCAGTTACGATGGTTGGGGCGGGAAAGTCATCTCTAGTCGAATCATAAATAGGGAATTCACAACACATCATACATTTCAGAAATCTTGGTACTTCCACGTAAATAGCGGGCGGTATCGGAATAAACGGCGACGTCGATGTCTTGTAATATAAATAATCTGGGTTATCTCTGTATTTTTCGTCTGAAGACCGCTCGAGCAACGGTATACCAGATAAGAACAATATAATAGCGGTCGTGAATAAAGGTGATAATACGGCGATAAATTCGATACCTTCGATTATGTTTAGCGATATAATAAATATGCCCCACCAAAGAACGACCTCGCCAAAATAATTTGGATGCCTCGAAAGGCCCCAAAGGCCGTCGTTGCACCATCTGCCCTGATTTGCTGGCTCTTGGCGAAACGCAAACTTCTGCAAATCGGCATACGTTTCTATTAACAATCCAATCACAAAAACTCCAGCGCCAGCAGAATCCAATGTTGTCATAGTTTTTGGTGCTTTTGGATACGAATGGTGAGGTGAATTGATAATAATGACTGGTAAACTGACTACATACACCCAGACCGCTTGAAATGTGTAGAATACAGCAAATCTTAACGTGTTGCTTTTACGATCTTCGAATTGTTTATCTCTTCCGATATGATAGATCCTATAGATCAGATACCCGGAGAGCCTCACGCCCCAAACGCACACAAACGCGGTTACCATCAGTTGTCTGCTATCATAGCTTTTCAAAGTACTACCACCTTGGCCGAGGAAGAATGTTAGTAATGCTATAATGATAAAATTGGCACCACCTGTAAAATCAGTGACTTTGTCGCTCTGTGACAGCGATGCGATCGTAAAAAACAATATTTGCATCGCCACAGTGACCATCGCACTTACGGCAAGGTTGTTCCTATCTATGAGGGGCTCCATGATATATATTTGACACTAAATTTTGTAAATTTTGGCATCAGGGAATACTGACATCGATCTTTTGGCGCATTGCTGCATTTTAACACTTATGCTTATCTCATTTAGGTGCTATTATTGATAATTTGTGAATATGCCATTTTTTTCTCAATTTAGCCAATTTTTGTGGTGGATTTAAGCGTGTTTTTGTGGTAAACTGTTTATTTTACGACCGTGTATATGAATTTAGAAGCGTGGCACTGTAAGCTTGGGCCGCACGTAAGCTTGCTACTAAAATAGACATGACGTTTGAGGCGCGCAAGTCCACTGTGCGCGCAGGCGCGTTACCAACTTTACACACTGAGTCGAAAAATATGAACTGAATTTTATTATTTTAATTAAAATTATATATAAAAAGTTTATTTCTTAGTTAAACTTAATATTTTTCTTATAAATATGTAAATAAAACTATATTTTGATATATGAAGTGGTTCCCAAAATAGTTTTAATAGGTCACAATGACGTAAACACAGTCATATAAAGTGGGGCGCATTGTATGCTGTTGTTGTTTTGGCGCACTGATGTAACTTGTATAGCTTTTACGATACTCACATGGCTTCAAACGCAACGGGTAAATACATACGTAATGGTATTACCCACTTTGAGAGGAATCTTCATGGGTTAGTTGGGAAAATTATGACATTCAATTGTATTTTTAGGTTCACGCTGAATACTACATATAGCAAGATAAGCAGAGGGAACCTAGAGATAAAACATTTGGTTCCTTATTTTCCACCCAATTTTTAAGACATTTGTGGACGTGAATTGTCGACTTTAAACGTGCTTTATGTTGTTACGGGAAAGAGGAAATGACAATAATTCATTAACCCAAGTGGAACCTACAGTCGTCGCGCTTACTACAGAAGCTGTACAGCTGTGCCACAACGGCTTTTATTTATGTATAAACGGTGATTATAATTATAAAACAATTTATAGGCTTATGTTTTGTCTTATGTTGGTTCAAATTCAAGTTGAAGTAAAATTTAATTTTTCAGTTTTGTCACCATGTAATGTTAAATTTTAATTATGAATTATTAATATCTTATTTTTTTTTAAAGATATTTCAGTATTTTACTCTATTCTATTAAATCCAATCAGCTTCATGCTGTATCCCGCACACAGCAGTCTAAGAAGGGGGAACCTAGTGTTAGGACAATCCATTCCCCACTTTCCGAATTCTAGGTATTGTATATTGAGTGGCTCTACCAGTCGCGTTTAAAGTCACACTTAGTGCCACTTCACCACGACTAGCCTCTTCTATTCTATTCTATAACATTAATTGAATTAATTCAAATTCAATATTATGTTGAGTCTAGAAGTGTATTAACGAAAGATAACCTCAGATATGAAATGAGTGTACGAATGCATAATTATTGTTTGTTGTAACAAGTTATCCTTATTTATGTTATAATAGAGTATAGTAGTGTGTCATAGATGTTACTAGAATACTTTGTAGTTCTCAGTTTTAATTATAAATTTAACTGGATATTTAATGAGACGGTAGTGACATAAGATTCTTTATTTCTATATATTGAGTGGCGCATGTCAACGCTGCGTTTTGTCTGTTTGCCATGTGAGAAAATGAAAATAATTCACTACCTCAGATGATAGTTGAGCCACGATTTAAAACTAAAATATATATATCTTTATATAATGCGGATTTTTTCTAATTATAAAGAAATTATGAATTTAAATCTACTAAAAGTTTTTAGAAGTGTTGCCAGTGTCTGGCTGTGAACACGATAATTATGCCAATAAACAAAATAAACTTACGTAGAGTTAAGTCCAGGTTTGATACCGTTACTATTAATGTACATAGTGGCCATGTCAGCAACGACCTGACGGAAGTTCTCCTCTGATTGTATGAAGGTTTCCAGGGTGATACCGCCAAGATTCAAAGTGATGTTCGCAGTGGGCTCGGGCTTTAGCGCTTCCGGTTCCGGTTCCGGCTCTGGAGCTCCCGGTCTTGGAACTATAATGAGGATCAAAATTATAGTAACCTGCTCATTTATGACTTTTAAAAGAAAATTAACATATATTAAACTTACATATACATCAAAATTAAGCCGTGTTTTTGAAATACTTATTAGTTGTTTATTTATTTAATACATGTGATTGTTTGTTTATTTATTTATTGTTTGTCTTTATTTATATTATTCCCGACTGCTAAGGAAGGGTTATGTTTTTCGCGCGTATCTTGTATGTATGTAATATTCTTTATTACCTCGTATCTCCAGAACCGCTGAACGGATTTACATATTTGAGGTATCGTTAGATTCGTATTAGCCGCCCAAGTGTTCTTAGATAGATGACGTTAATAAAAAATAATCATGGCGGCTGTGGTACGCCATTGGACATAGTGAAAAAATTTTTTTTCGTTTCGAATACCACAATATGGGTATCAAATTCAAGAGCTCAATTTCAGGATTTCAAAAAGGTATGTCATGATTATCATTACCATAATAAATTCTAACAAAAAAATGAAAAATAAAAAAATATTTGTAAAAACAAAAACCCCGACTGCATCAAACTAAAAAGAAAATAAACAAGTCCAATAGTTTATTAGGATTAACAGTCGGGACCTATAAGTAATTCTTCAATCAATAAAATCTTTACCAGGAACCCCGCATAATTTAAAGAGGTCCCGACTTTTAATCCTAATAAACTATTGGACTTGTTTATTTTCTTTTTAGTTTGATGCAGTCGGGGTTTTTGTTTTTACAAATATTTTTTTTTTATTTAATTTTTCGTTCACCACATCTACTAAATATTTGATAATCAGGCAATGTCCACTCTTTGAAAAAATATATACATTCTTTTTTGTCTCCGGTTGAATGTTAGTTTCATTATTTTTTTTTTTTTATTTCTCTTTATTATTAGTTTTTTATAACAAATTGTCATAACAAGTTTCGCATCCCTCTCCTGTATACATTTATTTTATTTAAAAATTGTGAATTAGGATGAGGCTGAAAAACAGCGCTGCAGACAATACGTCTTACAACATTCGCTGAGACTCACTCCTTTTACCGTTTTGTTTTTTTTACTTTTATTCTTTTTTAGCTTATTATTTTAATTGTATTAGTATAGTCATAAAACGGCAATAAACTTTTATTGAATTTGAATTTGAATACGCGTACATCATTTCACCGACGACTTCGATCAATTTATAACATGTTATGTTTATTTTCACATTAGCATGTCATTGTCGACAACGAACTTAGAACATAACATAGGGAATACAATTATAAATAGATTAAGTACATCATAAACTTACTTTTTAAAATAAAATAATTACTTTTTAAAATAAAAAAAATGATATCATACAGAAATTGGACCTGCAGTCTCAATGTTAATTATAACTTACTAATCATCCGAGCACTCATTTTGAATCCTGTCAAGATCTGCATTCCCATTTTTGCTTCAAACCGAATGAACATTTGGTCGACATCGAGGAAGCGGTAGCGTCTTGGGGAACGTAGCCTGTATGAAAAGAGAAGACCAGTAGATCCTGATTCATCTACGCCACCTATAAAATCAATATAGTTATATTACGTACGTACTCATATCAAACTCTTCTGTTACTGATTGACTGACAAACAACCCACAGACGAAATGACTGGTAACTCTGATAAAGGTGAAATTTTAAGTTAATTAATTAGTTTAATATAGTTGGACAATATAACACAAAAAATTGAACATAGTGGAAATCGAACCCGCTTCTTTTGGAAGCCGTTCGTACGTAGGGTGTTATTACGAAACGAGGACAACGAATATTTTAGTTTTTTTTTGTGTGGAATAACACTTAAAAATATATATTAGTTAGTGAAATCACTCTTTGCATTAATACGTTGGTTTCATTCGTATCAGCCCAGCCTATTCGTACCTATTAGCAAAGCGCGAGGTTAATTTTACCACTCAGGATGCATTGTTTCAAAAATTGGACGGTAAGTGCGGAATGAAGTATCTTGAAACTAACTTCCTATTGACTTTCCTGCTTGGAAAAAGAATTATTAAAAATAACATTTCTTACCCGGTTTTACAAGAACGTAATCACCCACATGACTATTAATTGCGAAATCTGTTATATTCAACTCGATGCCCATCCCGTTACCAGTGAACATCCAGTCCACGATCTGATTGGTGGGATACGGTCGGGGGTAGAGTGGTGATGTAATTTCAACTGGAGTTTCAACTGAAAGTCTAACTTGCTGAGCGTTTCTTACATCATTAGCAGATATTTGCATTAAATTTTGATTTTTGGCGGTGAAATCTTCCATTAATTTGTCAACTTCTGCGCTGGATAGATCATCATCAAACTTACTTGTTGTTGATATTATCACTGGTTCTTGTTCTGGCTCGTTACTTGACAAGTTAATAGATGCACTTGTCATCGTCTCGTCCACGGTAGTATCTTTATTTTCCGGTTCACTAGCCATTAATGCATCGTTCAGATATTGAATGGGTTGATTTGTTTTAGCAGTTGTTGATTCTTCTTCGACAACCTCATTATCAATATCTTCTTCATCTGATTCATCAAAGTTTTCGTCAGATTCATTATTTTCAAACAGTTTATCAAGATTTGAGTCAATTATTTCTTCATAATCGTCATCTTCTAGCGATGACAATTTCTCATTCTTAGTATCTTCACCTATTTTGAAATCATTTTCACCTTTATCTTTAGAATCTTGTAATTTGTCCCACGTCTCTTGTAATTTATCTAAATCAGACATTAAATCAGTAAAAGCTTTTTCAACTGGGTCTTCTTCAGATATTTCCCGTGATTCAGCACTGACTGTAATCTGACTCGATTGTTGTTCATTATCTTTTTCTTTATCATTATTAAACTCAGTACTAAGCTCTTCATCAATAGATTCCGATTTATCATTGTAAACTATTTTATTAGTTTCCTCGACAATTTTTTCAATACCATTAGTAAACTGCTTTTCATCTGCAGGTTTTATATCACTAAAATCATTATCTGTGTCCTCATTTAATATATCTCTTGTCATTTCGAATATGTTTTCATCGCTAAATATCTTTGTGGATAATTTTGTGGTTTCTTTGGGGTTGCTTGTATTTATGTCTGCATCACTTGTACTTAATTTACTAGTGTGATAATTATTTTCGCTATTATGAGTTGTTTTAGTAATATCATTATCTTCCGTGCGATCTGAAATTGTACTTTTGATGTTTTCTAAATTATCTTCGTTTACTTCAGATCTGTTATCTTCAAATTGATATTCATCAAAATTTCCTTTAGTAGTCTCTGTTTCAGCGCCGGTAGTCAACCTGTTTAACCAATTTAATAATTCTTCTTGAGAAATGCTATCATTTTCATCCGAAGTACTTGGTGTAGACTTATTTTTGACATTTTCCTGGGGCAATTTCTCAGTGTCATCGTCATACCAATAGTCATCGTACCACCCATCTTCGTCACTGTTTAAACTTGTTGCTGAAACAAGAAACCAACATTAACAAAGTGTCTACAAAAATATTATAATCAAGGATATATCTCAATCTAATATAACTATAAAATCAAGCCATTAAAAAATGGATAAGACAATTAGTTAATGTAATATCGAAGATAAGAAAAGTTTTCTAATTTGATACCTATTTTTCAAAATATAATTGTTTTACTTTCAGCTTCACGCTGTATCCCGCACACAGCAGGGTAGGCAGAGGGCACTTAATGTTAAGAATGTGGTTGTGGATTCGATCCCGACTCAACTTCAAATATATATTGTTATTTCTTTGCTCTCGAGGCAAATCGCGGCGTTGAGCTGTAGAGCTCAACTCGCAATGGCTCCAGAATTTGGCGTGAAGCTGATTTAAGTTTTTTTTTAGATTAGTATATTCTAGTGAATTTATTATATTATATAAGTGTCAATAACCTTATTGTTTTAAAATATAATTATTTTATAAATTTTTGCTTAATAATGATGTATTACGTTTATGTATATTTGAATTTTTATGCGTATTTTGCGTGGAAGGTTTCACCCATTACATATCTCCAAAAATTGTAATAAACTGGTTGTATGTAAAGTCGGTATACGATCGATAATTATACGTGAACACGTCTTAAGAAAAGTAAGAAAATGTTGGTGAAATATTACATAATTTTATGTTGTGAATTAAATATTTTTTTCTGAGATATCATTATTTTAAGGAGTTATTTAAAAATTACAATTTTACATTTATCAATTTTAATTTGAATTTAAACACATATTAAGTGAAAAATTACTTAATATGTGTGTATAATGCACGTTATACACGTACAACTTATGTACGTGTGTGATATATGAGAAATATAGACGCGTCACAAGGTAAACAATTGAGCTCATCCTTCTCTCGCGCTTGCACACTCGGCTCAGGCATCAGTTTCATAAAAAAACAGTAAAAAAAATAAAAATAAATACTAATAAGGTTGCAGGCAACAACTAGTATTAACTGTTTAATATACAAATAAAATGGATATCTGATATGGTTACGATAAAAATAAATGGCACTTCTTTGTTTGCCAACTGCGTCAGTACTTTCTCCGAATTTAATCTACAAGTATTCGTTTTATCTTTTTATCTTCCGCATTATAAATGGTAAAAGAAAAACAGTCTTTTCTCAATTTTTATCGGTAATTTGTGTGTGTAGCTGCACTTATTGATAAATTGATATAAAAATGATCTTTAAGTTTCTTATTGAAACTTTTAATGTAAGTATTTTTAACTTCACTCTGCTTTCCACAGCAGTCAGTAGTAGTAGATAGACAAAACCTAATGTCAAGTCCGACATCTGCGATTCGAGTTGTGATGTTGACCGACGCAACTTATCGAACTTATTTCTTTTTAGCTTCACGCTGTATTCCGTGTACCTTACCAGTAGTAAGGGAGGCAAATGGAACCTAGTGTTACGACACTCCGTTTCCCATTTTCCGAATTCTGGAGGCATTGTGTGTTGAGTGACGAAACTCAATGCCGTGCTTTGTCTCGACACTAGAGTGAAAAAATATAAATATAAAATATATCCCAAATGGGAATCGAACGACCGTTGCGTTTACAGTGGCACGACCGACCACGTGCCACGACGACCGGTACAAATTCAAATTCAAATTCAAATTCTTATTCAAATAATTATTATATTTCTTAGAGGAAAATATCTAAAAGAAACTATTTATAATTTACAATACAATGATGAGAGTAAAAAGACAGAATGACAATATATTTATTTACACGACACCGAGTCATGTTAACATACATATTTCATACACATTGTGACACATTGATAGGAATGCTTGGATTTATTCTAAGCAAAATAAAATATTTTTTTTAATTTTAAGCATCAGCGTGATATGGAATCCTGCATATAGAGTAGGTAGAGAGAAGTTACGCTCCTCTCTCCGCTTACAGCCCAATTTTCGAGTCAATCGCGTGGTGAGTGGTGGAATTGAACGCAGTGCTATCGTGCAACCAGACCGAGGAAAGGATAATAATTAATTACTCCGAGTGGAAATCAAACCCATAAGCGTCGTGGTTACAGTCAGACACTATTATATAACATTCAATATTCGGGACTAGAACTTGTTTTCACTGGAACAGTTAAAGTACTATAGATAGGCACTTCGTAATCCTTATATAAATTGTTTAGTTAATCGATATCATCCTAGCTCATTGGACCGGCGGGCGTATGGCTGTAAACTCGAGAAATTTAATTAGTTTCATTTCTCCACCCGGCGAGACAAAGCACGTGGTTGAGTTACGGCACTCAACACGCAATATCAATTCGGGCGGTAAGCTGAAAACAGTGTTGTAAATTGAGTGTATACAGGTATAGTTGAATATTAGCTTCACGCTGTATCCTACAGACAGCAGGGTAGGCAGAGGGAACCTAGTGTTAAGACACTCCGTTCGCCACTTTCTGCCGATTTCTGGAGGCATTCCATTCAGACCAGTGCGATGGAATGGAAATATAAATCAGTTGAATATAAAAGTTACATTAATACAAAAAACAAAGTAATTTGACTTATACCTACTAAGATTTTAGTCACTAGCTCTTATCTCTAATACAACAAATAGGGTTTATCCCATAGTATAAAATAATATATATTATAATACAGCTTTGTATATAAATATAAGACGTCATTGAGATACAGTGAAACAGTGTTAGACTATTATTAGTTCACGCTATCAAGTTTGAGGTATTGGTTATAAAATTAAATTAAAATAATTAATTATCATGCTATGTGCGGTATACAGTGTGAAGCTAAAAAAATCGAATCTAATTCTTGAGGCGTTGCGTGTTGAGTGGCGATCTCAACGCCGCGTTTTGCCTCGCTACCAGAACGAAGAAATAAAAATATTAATACATTTTCCCGAGTGGAAATCGAACCCACAACCGCCGAGGTTACAATCGCTCGCTTGTGCCTCTGCGAAACGCCTGCGACGGCCTTATATACAATACATACTACAATTTAAGCTAAAGTTGAACTAAAAATAACACTTGATAATTTTTACATTTTAAAAGCAAGGTCAGTGATGATATTGTAAATGTGTCGCACGCGCACAATATTTTTATATTTTTAGGGCTCCTTTTCTCTATTTGTGGTTAAATTCAAAAAATTAATCGCCTTAAAAGGAGGGCAACATTTGATATTAAAACCGCTTGTTCAAAAAGGTCTCTGGCTAAACTATGCCTGCATTTCAGAAAAACCTCGAATTTTTGTACAAAACCCTCGGTGGACCTCCTTTTACGGTTCGGTTTTTTTACGGTTTCACTCTTTTTAACATATATATAGATAGAGGGAAACTAGTTGTGACAATCCGTCCCGCACTTTTTGCCCAATTTTCGGGACGTTACGTGTTAAATGGCGCAATTTAACGCCGCGCTTTGAAAATAGTTTAAACATAATCATTCTCTTGAATAGGTATCAAAGCGACAATTATCACCCTTCTAGAAGATGTCCTATTGCACCGCGACGACCCCATTCACTATTTTTGACCGACTTCTGTAAAAAAGGAGGTTATCAATTCGACTGCATTTTTTTTATGATTACCTCAGAACTTTTAAGTGAGTGAACCGGTTTTGATTATTTTTTTTTATTTTAAAGCTAGTGCTTCCCGTGCGGTCCCGTTTTTATTGTCTATTTCTGACAAATCGAGTTCAAAAGAATAAAATCTTTCTTTAATTATTTTTGCTTAACAAAATCAAAGTACGTTTTACTTTATGTAAGATTATTTTTTACTTTTTAGTTCGTTGTTGGATGTAATTTTTTTGCTTTTATTAAAAATTGATTTATAAAATAACTATTTCGAGAAAATTATTTTTTTTTTTTTCATCTCTAGCTTACGTTTAGGCCTTTTAAAATTCGCAACGGATTTCAATACTGTCTTCTCTAATAAGAAATACAATTTCGCTAATGGAGAATATTATGTATTATACATAAATTATAGTAGTCATTTTGAATAAAACTTCCTAAAATGGATATATTCAATTTGCTTCCCTTATTAAAGTAAGTAAATATATCTTTAGCGCGTTCTTGACTGACAATACTGACATTTGAATGTTAAATGACTGACTGATTTAAACATTCTTGTAATAGTGCCTATTCGAATATTTTTTTTTATAGTGACTTCGATTCTATTTTGTTTTCAAATTTCAAGCAACATCAGCCGATCATCGAAGTCAAGGTTAACATAATGACAACACGTAAAAACTATTTCATACAATTTTGATCCTTATTTCATTTAGTAATAAGGATTCAAAGTATTTTAACACATTTTGGAAAGTATCAAGCCATTTTGATACTTAAAATTTATATTTTTAAAGTTGTTTTTCTTTGCAATTTTTCTAAGATTGACTTACTATGGACTAAATTTAGACGAGTTTCTATACTATATTAAGTGAAAGATTATTCCTATCTTTGTTTTCATAAATCGGCTTCTTTAAACTTAGACATAAATTACTCCGTATTTTTGTCTTATTTAAAAGTAAATTATATCTGAATAAACAGTAAAAAAAGATCTTAATATTAATTTTAGGACCGAGGAACCCTTTTACGATCCATGTTGTCAGTCAGATCATCAAGCTGGGATTAATACCAACTATTTAGAGGTCTACGGTCCCTTGGAGCACGAAAAAGCTTCTAAGTCAACACAGACAAAAGATTCAAGCATTTATGCATCAATTATGCTGCATTGTATGAAATTCAAAACCTTTAAAATACTTCCCGTAGACCTAAAGTAATGAAATTTAGTAAAGAAAAAGTCTGACAAGTGAAATGTTAGAGATATTAAATAGAAAAAAAGGAAGAGACGCAACGATTATGGGTTCAATTTCAACTCGGGGGAATGAATTATTTATGGTTTACTCGGTCTGGTAAACGCGACAAACCAGAGACAAAGCGATACGTCTCAATAGAGCCTTTGACGACTGTTATATATTATGTAATAAAAGAAAAATAAAATAGTGTTGCAAATCGAACTGAATTCGAACTATCTTAGCTATAAAACAATGTTGATAGCGCATGTTTCAGTTTATACTTTTCATAAAAATTATTATGACATAATAATGTCAGTCGTGGTGCAGGATGCGCATGTCTGTAAGCGCGAAAAGTGTAGGTTCTTTTATATTGTTCGAGACAGAATGAAATATTTAATATTGTCTTTCTTCGCTCTGGTGACGAGGTAAAGCGCGGCGTTGAGTTTCGCCACTCAAAGCACAATGCCTCTAGAATTTGGCAGATAGTGGGGACCGGAAGTGTCTTAAGGGTAACGGATTGTCTTAACACTAAGTTCCCAAGTTTCTTCTGCATACCCTGTGAAACTCGAGAGTTAAGTAACCCACCGAGGCTTTCGTACCAATATCAGATAGTCAATGTAGTGCCGAACTCAACACCGGGTTTATTCTACCAGAACAGGAAAATGACATTAACTTAAATAATTCCTTATTATATTTAGTAGTAGTACTTATTTTTAATGGCCATAACCGTCGAGTCCCGCTGGTCCTCTATCAAGGCTACATTTAGAGACACCTAATAATAAAATAAAAGCAGACTACTGGATATTACTAATTAAAAGAATTATAAGCTATTTTAATAAATAAATAATAATCAGTAAACTAATTTATAAAAGTTTTTATAATATTTAATGAGTAATTACAATATTTGGAATTTGGTAATTCATATATGAACAGTTAAGACTCTATTAATGAATGACTCATGTTATTACTCAATAATTTCAAGCAATACTTATCTTGTTTCTTAGAAATACTTGTAATACATGAATGCTCTGTTTGTGCCTAATAATGTACATTTTATAATAGAATTTATGTTAATATATCTAAATAAAATAATATAAAATGAGACCGTCCTGGCGACTGGGTACAAGCATGCGACTATAATTGCGACGGTTGTAGGTTCGATTCCCACTTGAGAGAATCTCTATATGCTTCTTATGTTTATATAATATCTAAGTACATGTTAAAATAAATTATACAGATGACCTACTCTAAGGCTATAATGAAGTAAACAGAGAATAATAATTTATTTATTTTTGGCTTTTAGTGAATCAATTAAAAGCTTTTAGTTTTTTTTTATCTATAATTTTTTCCCACATTCCATACAATTAAGAAATAATAAAAATCACAAACCCATTCACTCATATCTTTAAAATAGGCGAAAACTGAAGAACGGAGTGATATAGTATATATCTGTTTCTCAGTTTCTCACTATTGTCACTAAGCCATTCTATTGTATATTGTAATATAGCATTAGATATAGAAACAAAAACAATTTATGAGCTCGTATTGTAATTTATAAGTAACCGTTTTTATGTATAAAACATGACTTTTGAGTAATTATGCAAGTAACTATTTGTCACAGCGAATATGTTATTAAAGTTTTTTTTTTAGTTACGATATTGTGTCGTAATAGAGTTGTTATCGTCACGATTGTTGCGAGTTCTAATCCAATATAGGTTTTTTTTTATATATTTATTTTAAATATAGTTAGGTATCCGTAAAATAAATTTTATTAAACAAAATTAAATTGTGACACTTTACCGGACATATATTTGTGTTTTAAAATAACATTTTCACCTTTTTTTTTCAACATTGCAGGAGAGTTCCAAATTTATATATTTGGAGCTTTCCTGAAAAAAAGACAAAGGGACACATTGTAATGTTTGAGAGAGGAGAAATCAAAATAATTGAATAATTTCCCCGAGTGGATATCGAACCTATAACCCTTAGGTTTACAGTCAGTCACTGTGTCATTGTACCCGTTGGGGCAAATCTTTTCACATAATTCAATGTACGCTGAATGAAGTAGAGCAACATTCTTTCCTAAATTTTTTTATATTTAAAAAAATTATGTCGTACTCTTATTTATATCTTATGTATTTGTTGAAATAAGAGAAAAGAGTGCTTTGATACTATGTTCTCTTTGCCTATACTGCTATGCTGATGTAGGTAGAGGGCAACTAATGTTAAGATGCGTTTCCGACGAACTTTCGGGGAATTGCGTGTTGAGTGGCGAAACTTAACGCCGCGCTTTGCCTCGTTTCCAGAGCGAGGAAATTTAAATATTAAATAATCAATATTCTCGAGTAGAATTCAAACCCACAATCATCGCATTTACAGTCACTTGCTTGTGCCATTGCACAACGACGGCCCAAGAAATCGCTTGTCTATATTAACATCGTCGTCAAAATCGACCACTTTACAGGAGAATCCGTCAAAGTATGTAAATCTTCAGAGCAACGACCACGAACCACGTCCGTATATATAAAAAAAATAACATTTTAAACTTTGATGGATCTGTAGGCGAAATATTCTATTGAACATACACATATTTAAAATGGACAATATTAACTTTAAACATAACATACCTATTAGTAATAAAAAAGAAAGATATGCCATTAAGCCCATACCACGAAAAATATATGACAATAATACGAAATTGTAAACATTTTTTATCACTTTTAAGGTTAGATTAGGCCTGACACTTTTATTATTATGCAAAATTTAAATCTTTCCTTTACAAATAATAATATCATATAGTAGTATGTCATTAATTATATTATATATAAATATAACATATACATATAAAATCTAAATATAAACATTAACGTTCAACGCAAATAATTTACTCTTTACCTTCTATGCTTAAACAATTAAAAAACACTTAGTTATTACTTTTTTATATATAAATACAAGCACTAAAAGAATCGAACTCCTTACCACTAGCAGCAAATGTAAAAATTAGGAAAATCCATATAGACTTCATTTTAACTGCGCGTGCGCACGTCCGCGCCACTTCGTATAAAACACTGCACTGAGTTTGTAATTTTGTATAGCTTTAGATAGAGTGTGTAATTGTGTATTATCTATTTATTATTTGTGTTTGTATGGAGTATATGTTTTTGGCGTGATTTTGCCTGTTAATTAATGATATTGGTAATAAGTGACTTTTTAGAGATAAGATTAAGTAAAATTAATTTTGGAGTTTAATGGTATGTTACGGTAGATTCACGCTATATCCCGCATATAACAAGGGAGGTAAAGGGAACCTTTTTTCTTTTTTTATCATGAGAGGAAAGCAGAGGAATTCTAAAGGTAAAATACTTTGTTGTTCCCCAGGCACCGCTTAATTTTTAAGACGTAGCATATTCTGTGAAGGAACTCAACGTCATTTTACCATTTATTGAGTTAATAAAAATAATTTGTTCCCCCGAGTGGCAATCGAACCTACGATCGTCGCTTTTACAAATTACACCAGCATAAACAGGTGTTGACTGCCGAAATTAAACGCTTTATTTCCCGAACGGGATCGAACCCACGACCATAACGCTTACTGCCCGTGGGTGTTGCGTGTTGAGTGGTGGATCTCAACTCCGCGCTTTGACTTGTTACAAGAGCTAAGAAATGAAAATAATTCATTACTCCTATTGGAAAACAAGCCCAACTCGGTTGCGTACATTCATAATATATAAGCAATATTTCAGAGTAGGCGGAAAGCGGAGAACGGAAAAACAATATATTTAATATATAAGGTATTTTAGAAATATGCTTCTTACAATTATAATGTAAAGTATTATAATTGCTTGAAGCTTATTTCTCATGTGGTTTTGTAAATATCTGTGGTTTTTCAATATGCACATAATTATAAAGATATTACAGGACAGGAAAGTATTTTAATTGGTCATGTAAGAATTGGAAATCCAACCCACAACCTATCACAACGCGATAGGTTGCGAGTTCGATTTCCACTGAAGGAAATAAAATATACGTTCCAGTACAAGGCAAAGCGCAGCGTTAAGTTCCATCACTCAACACACACAATGCCTCCAGAATTCGGCAGAAAGCGAAAAGTGAAAGCTTCTAGGGGTGGGAGTTTTGTCATACTAGGATCGTCCCCTCAATACGCAATACCTCTAAAATTTGGTGGAAAATGAAGAGCGAATGGCCTTAATATTAGGCTCCCTCTGGCTACCCTGCTACATGCAGGAGACAGCGTAAACGTAAGGTTTCAGGTAGACAGAGGATTGCAGTTATGTTGCCTGCTGAATTTGTTTGGGAGTTCATATTCAAAATCAGAAGAAAAGTAATAGCAGCACATTTTTTGCGCTGTCACCCGCTTAGCAGGCTAGTGTCAAGACTTTATTCTTGTGATCGTGAGTAACACAAATCTTTTAGAGATTCAGAGTTAAGAATGTTATATTATGCCATCAGAAAGTTCCTTATATAAGTGGTAATATTGCATTGTTATAATTCGGAACTCTTCCAACGAAAAGCCAAGAGCACGTCCCATCTTCCTCTCCACTACAATTGTGGGCAGTAGTTAGTTACAATAAAAGGAATAAATTATAAAGGGCGCTGCCCCGCCCTTACATTGTGAATTCCTACCAAAACACGGCCGCAACTCCCTTTATTGAACCCTCCAGGACGTCTGTGTGTGGTCTTCCTGAAGGTATATTAGAAGGTTATGATTGATTTTTGAGATCAATATGAGTCGTTGGATCGAACGCACTACCGCAAAGCGGCCCATATGTCAAATAAACTAACAGCTCGCTCCCCGCAGTCGCGTCCCGAGTATTTTCTACGTTCGAACAAGATCTTAGAATCAGAAGCGGACACTACTACATACACCAAAGTTCCAGGACATAAAATAGCACCACACACCTACTAGTCCTAGAATGTCAGTGGTTGCGTATCGCAAGCGTACCGCGAGACGGCGACAGTCACGAGATAGTTAATGCCGCTATAACAGTTCGCATAAGCCCATCACGTCAGCCTTCGCGACGTCAAGCAACATTCAATATTGTAATATTGGTGGAAGCTCAGTTTGATCCACAATATGTGTCGCCCCTACACATACGTATTTTGCCTTTATAAGAAGTTCGATCTTAAAAGATCGTGCCATTATAGGTTTTGAATTATTATATCATTTCTTTTTTTTTATCCTCTATGTGCATTATATTTATTAGTACTGTAAGTAGTACTTGAGAGTTCGTCTACTACCCACCCCTATATAAAAAGGGTTGTGACACGAGCCGTCAATATAAAAACGACTCTGGATCAATATGATATTAAAAATATCTCCTATGCCTACCCTGCTGTGCGCGGGAACAACGGTAAGCTAATTTAAATAGATTTGATTTTTATTTTTAATATTACTATTTTTATATATCTTGACTTCCATTAAATAAGATAATATTTATTCAAATTCTATTTTAACATTGAATGAAACATAAATTATGAATCAGCTACCGTATTGAGACCAACGTTACTAAAAAAGAAGTCTTCAAA
Source organism: Heliconius erato x Heliconius himera (assembly GCA_013421005.1). Classification (NCBI taxonomy): domain Eukaryota; kingdom Metazoa; phylum Arthropoda; class Insecta; order Lepidoptera; family Nymphalidae; genus Heliconius; species Heliconius erato x Heliconius himera. Next base: position 18,130 of record JAATLQ010021097.1, on the reverse strand, counting down.
TAATCACAATACTAGTTTTTGCTAGAGATCTAAGAAAAAGTATTTCTTTTTCGAAGTTAGGTACTTTCTATATTGTTTATCTTTTGAGTTATTTGACAGCGGCTGAACTGATTCAATAATGTGATTCTACTGAAATAAGTGATGTTTTAATATATTATTAAAATTAAAAAGTGACGGTTGTGGGCTCAAGACTCATTGAGAGAAATGAAATATTTAATATTTTCATCGTAATGCCACGTAACAATGCGCCTTTGGCAGGAAGCAGAGAACGGAGTGTCTTAAATCTAGGGTTCTCACGCAGGTTCCCTCAGTTTACCCTGTCATTTATAGGATACAGCGTGAAGCTAAAAATGACATAAAAAACAAAGACTAACAATGTCTTTCGCGTGTTCTGTTTATTTTTTTTAATTTTAGTGAAGTCTTATGATAACTTACATTTTTTTACCTATTTTACGAAATTAACAATCGGTATGAAACAGATAGGGGATTTACCTATTTTATAAATTAAATAAGTATAAACGTTTACGTCGAAAATAATTCTACAAACCAAATTTGTCATTGTGTCTGACATTGTCATGAAATATTATAAAGCAGCTTCACGCTATTTTTCGCTATATAGTCGTATAGGTAGAGCGAACTGAGTAAGAGTTAAGTTATTCCTACCGCCCATCTTTCAAGATATTGCGTATTAAGTGGCAGAGCTCAACGCCGCGAATATCATCCGAGCGGGTAAATGAAAATATTCTCACGAGTAGTGATCGAAGCCACTACTACGCTTATAATTAGACGATCCATCCTACCCATCTCACGATGACATCTATAGCATCTATGGCAGTATTATTCTTATACATCATTTGTTATAGTTAATAGGTCACAAGTTCGAATCGGACTTGCTATAAATATTTGTTTGAGCGAAAGTAATCAGATTACAGGTCAATTGCAGTTCGACATTAGATAAGATTGCTTTATAAGTATGGAATATATGTATAAATCCAGTATATAATATATGAGGCCATTGTAGCGTAGCGGCACAACCTCGAACTGTAAACGCGACGGTTGTGGATTCGATTCCCACTTGGGGAAAGGAATTAATTTCTTTGAGGACATTAATGAATGCGTGGGATACGAAGTGTCTAATATGAGGGACACAATGTGTAGCTAAAAAATACCTTAAAAGAAAGGTAAGGTTTATTAATTTAAATTAGTTTTAATAATATTTACCTGTTCCCCTAATATCAGTTTCAATCTGCTACAGCTGACCTAGTTTTTTATTCCAAGTAATTCCACCGCAAAACTAAACTAAACAAATCATATTTGTTAAATTACGTCCATCATTTAAGGTAAAATATATTGAAATTAACATATTTATTGAATATTCATTAATTATATCGCTATTTACTTGTTTGAGGCCAGTCGTGGCGCAGAGGCACAAAGTGTGACTGTAAAATCGACTGGTTGTGGGTTCGAAATAAAATATGTATTTATACGTATGTTCTCATTTCTTCGCTCTGGTGTCAAGGTAAAGCGCGGTGTTGAGTTCCGCCACTCAACACACAATGCGTTCTGAACTCGGCGGAAAGTGGGGAACGTATTGTCTTAACACTAGGTTCCCTCTGCCTATCCTGCTGTGTGCGGGATACAGCGGGAAGCTGATTTTTTTACTTGTTTGTAAGGTGTACAGTTTGTCAGTTCTTAGTCATATGTTTCTTAAAGTGTACTACCTAAGCGTGTAAGTAAATAGCATCTGACTGTAAGCGCGACGACTGGGAGTTTGATTTCCATCCGAAGGAAAGAATTCTTTTCGTATCCTCGCTCTGGTAACAAGATAGAACGCGCTGTTAAGTTCCGCAACTCAATACGGAATGTTTCGAAAATTGGACGCTTTAAGCAATAGCTTATAAGCGATTAAAATGTTGTAAATCAATTAAATTATTTTAAATTTTAAACGAACAGATATATATAATAATATTTTCAACATTTACCTAGTTTAATATTGAGATATCAATAAAGAAATGATACAACGTTACGTGTGATAACGCCGCTGCCGAACTGATAAGCTATTATAAGGAATTCATGTCATTGCAAACATTATAAATGCCATTTATTTTAGCAGATCCACTCTACTTCCCACATATAGCAAGGTAGGCAGAGGGAACCTAGTTTGAAATTCTACAGTCCCCAATTTTCGACACATTGCGTGCTTGGTGAGGGAACTTAACGCCGCACTTTGGCTACCAGAGAAGAAATAATAAAATTGATTGAGGCCGGCGTGGCAAAGGGGCATAAACATGTAAGCACTATAAACATTTTTTTTTAATTTCCTTGCTCTGGTAATGAAGCAAAGCGCAGCGTTAAGTTCCGCCACTTAACATTAGCTCAAAAATTCGGCTAGAAATGGAGAATGATAGTGTCAAACACTCTTTGCCTACGCTTGAAAATAGAGAAAAGTTATAATATTTTTTTTTCAGTATAAAAAAAATATGACTAATTTTTACGATTAAACGTAGGTGAGATAAGACAAACTAACGCAAACTAACTAAATATTAAATTATACAAAATTTTATAATTTATCTGAATATTTACTATTTAGATATCAGATGAGTAAATCTAAAATAGCCTAACAGATGCGGAAGCTGCGCGTAAAATTTATATATCTATTTTAGTTCAAGATAGACGGCGCTGTAGTGGCATCTTGGGACGTCATTATTTTCAGCTTCATGCTTTTTCCCGCATAGCAGGATAGATAAATGAAAACTTAATGTCAAGACACTCCGTTCTCCACTTCCCTTTAAGACATTATGTGCTGCTATTGAGACTAAAGTGGGGGAACTCAACTTATCTCAATACGTTTTCCTCAGTGGGCATCGAATTCACGATACATATGGAATGGATGTCGTTCTGAGCCATAATACGTACATATGTGATTTTGAAGCCCAAAGTAACATATGTATGTATTATGTTATACAGAATTAAGCATTGGAAATGGTGATGGGTTCCTAACTTAGGCATATATTTTAATCATTATCTCAAAACATATTCGAAAAACAGACACAAGCTTTCAGAGAGAACTTAGTGTCAAATCATTATACCTATATAGCTTTACACTGTATCCCACACATAGCAGAGTAAGCAGAGTGAACCTGGGAAACTAGTGTTAAGCTACTCCGTTCCTATTAAGGCACTTCCGTTTTCCACTTTCCGCCGTATTTTGGAGGCATTGGTGAAACTCAACGTCGTCCTTTGCCTCTATGAATTTATAAAGAAAAGATATAAGATAAATTGTTTTTGTTACACAGTTATACCTTGCTTGTTAGTTATCACTATGTTCCTTATCAGAAATCAAAATTAAAATATTCTTATAATTAAAGTATTTTTTAAAAACTTAATGGATGCACAACGCACTAAAGGCTTAATAAAAATGTTTTATGTAGGGCGCCCACTTTCATTTTTATTTTTGTATGACACCTCTAGTTTTAACTTTGTTGTCCTCGTAATAGTTTCGTTTTAAAATTATGGACAGACAGACGTATTGATTTCATTCAACTCCGGGTTATTAAAAAAGCTATATAAATATTACTTTCATTTCCCTCATTCGGCATAGGAACTAACTACAAGACACTGTGATAAAAATTTTCTGGTCTTTTTGGATATTACCTATTTCTGAATTTCTGAACCAAATGTAAATGCCGGTTTTTATGAAAAAAAAAGTTGTTTATACAATGCTTTGTATCCAAGTTTTATACTTCAACGTATCACTCACAGATGGCGTTATAACGTATGAAGTCGACGTCGAGTGTCGACGCATTATTTACTTAATACAATAGATGGCGTTAGTTGTAATTTTAACTAGAATATTAACATCTTCAAGTAAAAAAAACGAATTTAGTAATAACTCAGTACATTAATTGGACGTTATCTAATATTTATTTAAGTTAAAAATATATATATAAAAAAAATAATGATTTTCCAATATTGGCATACAGAAAAATATTGACAGTAATCAATAGTACAGATTACTAAAATATTATACGATTTTTTTATACTCTGTTGTTGGCTTTGCATTAAAAATGTAAATATTTAAGAACTATTAATTACAATACTTTATCAAAACTATAATTACCAATTAGCAAGAAAACAAAATATAATTCACAATTGCATATTTTAACATGCTTTTTATTATATTCTTTTATAGTCTGTATTGCTTTGTAAAAAATATTTATATATTTAATTTCAATATTTTATGAAAGGTACAATTAGCTAGAAATGAAAGAATAAAATAAACTATTTCAATATTTTTTTCTTAGCATATACTAAAGTTTATTTAAACAAAAAAAGAGATTATTGCCATAATATTGCTAAATATAACATAGATTTTGCAAATCTAACCTTGGCCATGAAGGTTTTCCTAAAGGAAGGTCGTGTCCTCCCTTCAAGGTTCGGAGCTAGGACATTGAAATGAACCTTGGACCAACCTTGAGTGAAGGTTACGAGATGGAAGCGAGGTCGTGCAAAATCGCTACATATTAAATACATAGATAGATATATGAAATACGTCATATATGTATGTTTGACGTCAGAATACAATGTTACGTTGATAGTCTGAAATTAACGTTAACAACTTATTGTAGGTGTTATTTTTTTCGGAAACTTGAGGTCAGCCGTGTTGCAGGGTACTCACAAGCGTGACTGTAAATGCTTCAAGTTGTGGGTTCGATTTCCAATCGAAAAAATTAAATATTTAATATTTTAATTTCTTTGCTCTGATAACGAGGCAAAAGCGTCGAGTTGAGTTCCGCCACGTGGGGAACGGAAGTGTCTTAACGTTAACAGAGTGTCTAAACACTATGTTTCACAGGTCTCTCTGTCTATCCTACTAGCAAGATAGAGCAGGAAGCTAAAAAAAAAGAAAATAAATTATTTGAGTCCCCGTAATCATAAGGGTTGTATTTGATTTTCACTCAGAGGGATGAGTTTGTAGGGGTATTGTACAGCATAATAAATATTATTTAAAATATTTATAAACATGCAATGTAAGTGTACTAAATTAATTTATATTTCTTCGTTCTCGTCTTACGAGACAAAGCGCGGCGTTGAGTTCCATCACTCAACACACAATATCTTGAAAAAAAAATAGGCAGTGCGTGGGGAGCAGTGTCCGAATACTAGGTTCCCTTTGACTACTCTGGTACATGCGAAATACATTGCGACTCTTGAAACAAATTTATATAGGTAGTACCGCTAATTTTATCATTGAATACTATACGAATTGAATGGAGATTAAAAATATATTAATTTTATTTAAACATAGAACGCAATGCCTCTAGAATTCGGCAGAAAATGGTGAACGGAGTGTCTCAACACTAGGTTACCTCTGCCTACCTTGCTGAGTTTTTTTAATCCTAGTACCTAATTTTTGTAAGACGTTTATTCTATATATTCTAATTAAATTATGAAAAAAAAAATTGAAGCCAGTCGTGGCGCATGTGACTGTAATTGTGACAGGTTGTGGGCTCGAATCCTATTCAAGGAAATTAAATGTTTAATAATTAAATTTTCTCGCTCAAGTGCGGCATTAAGTTCCGCCAAGCAACACGTATTGCCTCCAGAATCTCTCGACGAAAAGTAGGAAATAGAAGTGTCCATAAAAATAATAATAACTTTAGAACCCCGTTTTAAGATGCACGGTATAAAAATTCTCTATAATAAAAAAAATATTATTTAAGTGAATTAAATACTATTTACATAAATAATTAAATAGTATTATAATATTATATGTACAGTAACATGTTTGTATTGAAGGTCACGAAATTATAGCGATGAAGATAATGTATCGGACGACGTCACTCTACGTCACTGTAACTACGGGTATATACGGAGCGTATTTTTTTTTATATACTAGAGGACCCGTTGACGGTTATAATGATAGGCGTTGCTATAGCAATTGTCACTTTATAAATACAAAAGTGTTGAATATATTGTCAAATGTTTGGTAGTTTATGTAATGTTTTATTTATTGATTTATAAGCATTATAATTGAAATATACTAGTGTTCTGCACTTCTCATGCATATCTATAAATATAAAAGGAGAAGTTCCCACTGAATGAGGTATAGACGCACGCCTGCCGTAATTGCTGATGGTAAAAACGCGAAATTTAGAAGAATTGAAATATGGAACGGAATCAATTTTTATAAAAATTTAAATTCAGGTTCTTAAAAATATTTCATCTAGTAAACTATAAGAGTGCCAAATTTCATTATCCTCCTTCCACAATTTTCGTAAAAAGGGGTTCAAAGTTTTTACCTCATCTATTAATATACAGGATGGAAATGTCTGCGCTCCTTTTTCGGGTGAAGCATATAAGATAAAATATTGCAAACGCCTATCTAAAACTTTTTCATAATTCTTCAATGGTTTGACTTAGTATTATTATTTCCATTTCATGATTTTTATCCATACTGTATTGAGTGCGTCGCAGTTATGAAAAGACCCATGACGTAAACATCATCTACTACAACAATACTATAAAGATGATTTTTTATCTATAAAGATAATCAATCATTTTTATTAAACACTACAGAACCTCTTATTTAATCACATTTACATTAGGTTAGCCTAAACTGAATTTAAATTGAGTAAACCGTTTCGGAGACAAGCGTGCACAAACGCACAGACAAACAGACATTTTTTTAAATAAATGTTATGGGTTCTATTATATTGATAAATGCCTCCAGTAATAAAAAATCTCATATACATTATATTATTATATAAACAGTTTATTGAAAAGTCTTTAGGATAGATAAGCGCAATAATAGTTATTAATAATTCGTATTATTTTTTTTTCAGTTTTGCATCTAACCATGCTTAATCTAGAGCGGGGCAATCAAAATGATTAAATACTTGCCTGACGCGGGAATCGAAACCAATTGTGCTTACAATTAACCTATTTAAATGTATTATTAGTACTTGTAAAAATTAAAAGACGCAAATGCCTTTGTGTACAAGTGTATTGTGAACATTTCAGTACAATATTTTGTTTTTATAAAATTGTGCTCTAAGTTACAGAATCTGAATTTGAGCTTCTAATAATTGTATCTTCATGACCTTGGCAGTGATAAGTAGCTATGGTGATAATACAATATTATGGAATTAACGAACTGGTGTGATGATGGAGCCAATACCTGAATTTTGGTACTCTTCATAGGTTACTAGTAAACCATTCGAGGTTAGTCTTATACCATTTATAGCTTCAAAGACATTCTATACACACTTGTACCACTTGTACGTGTAAAAAACGTGTTTTTTTTTTAAAACTATGTATTCTTACTTTTTTAATAATAATTGAACTTACCAAGTGCGACAAAATGGCGCCATATTTATTTATAGGATGCTATTGAATTACATGCCGTGAATCACTTCTTGCATAATAATTTCAACACAAGTTGGTGTGCCTTCCAAAATATAATATATTTTTTTATTATAAATATAATTATGATATATATTACAAGCATTATTTAGAACTTCTTTTAATTTCATTTAATAACTTTTTATTTTGTGACGATATAACAACAAAAATGATGTCATTGTGGTGAAATTGAGAAAGGTTTGAAGAAACTCAAACAGTGCTTATATTTTAATTATTTTCATCTCGCCACTGCGGTTCCAGAAGATAAAGCGCGGCGTTAAGTTATGCCCCTAAATTTTTTGCATCTTGAATTGCATCTCCAAAACTTCTTACTTGGTTACAATAGAGGTGCTTAAATGAAAGTGACGTAAGCTTATTAAAACAATCGCAGTTATATTTCTTGAACTCTCCATTATAACAAAGGAAATTATTTATTAGAGGCCAGTCGTGGCGCAGGGGCATAAAGTGTGACTATAAAACCAACTGGTTATGGGTTCGATCCCCACTCGAGGAGATGAAATACTTATTTAAATTTATATTTCCATTTCTTCACTCTCGTGTCGAGCACTCAACACGCAATGCCTCGAGAATTCGGCAGAAAGTGGGGAACGGAGTGTCTTAACACTAGGTTCCCTCTGCCTACCCTGCTGTGTGCGGGATACAGCGTGAAGCTGATTTTTTTTTTAATAATTTATTACAAATAAATAATTAAAAATGAAAATCAGTATCACAACACAACATCAAGGTAAACTAGACACGTTTGCTTTGGCAAATACTTGCACCAGATTGCACGTCGGGAGATGCAGATAAACAATTACATTGTCACAACATTCGGCACTCTGCTTTACCAGAGCGACGAAAAAAAAGATTCACTCTTCCAAAGAGAGGTCGAACCCATAACCATCGCATATACACTGTACAGTTAAACACTCTCCCACTGTGGCATGATGGCGACATTCTAAATAAATTTTATAATATTAAAAAAATAAAATAACTTTATTAAAGCTACTAATATAGTAAAAGAAGAAAAAAATGTTTCCATATAAAAAACTAAACGACCCTGCCAGGATTCGAACCTGGAATCTTCTGATCCGTAGTCAGACGCGTTATCCGTTGCGCCACAGGGCCATGAAATAAATAATATCATTTCTTAAATAGCTTCGCGCTGTATCCCGCATACAGCATGGTAAACAGAACGAACCTAGTATTAAGACACTCTGTTCCCCACACACCGTCTAATTTTCGAAATATTGCGTGTTCAGATGGTGGAACTCAACACTGCGTTTTTTCTTGATACTATAGCGTGGAAATGAAAACAATTCATTTCTTTGAGTGGGATTCATTTTATCGAACCCATAACCAAATAAACTACACTTGTATATATTATTGAAAGTGTGACACGATCTTAATATATACTTGTCGAAAAAAAGCTCAAATTTAATATAATATGCAACATTGTGAAATATCTTGTATAAAATTCAAATAAAATCAGCTTCACGTTGTATCTCGCACACAGCAGGGTAGGAAGTGGGAACTTACTGTTGAGACACTACGTTCCCCACTTTCCGCGAGGCATTCCGAGGCACTGAGTGGCCGAACTCAACGTCGCGCTTTGTCTTTACACCAGAAAGAGGAAATTGCATTATTTACTATTTCATTTCTTCGAATGGGAATTGAACCCACAATCGCGTTTACAGACGTACGCTTATGCCTCTGTGCCACAACATACTTCACTAATGCTACATGACATCTGATAACATCTTGTCAGCACAAGCTGTCTTGGTATCATTTTACATGAAAAAAAAAAAAAAAAATCAGCATCACACTGTGTCACGCACACAACGGTAACGAGAGGGAACCTAGTATTAGGACACTCCTGTTCCCCATGTTTTTGGAGATTTACGTATACATTACGTATTATATATATTTCATTATGCATACTTCAAGCAGTATGACTAATATAAGCACGATAAAAATAGATTTTTAGCCCGACTACAGTTAGCTGTCAATATTTTCCTGTTTCTATACTTGTATGTGATAATGAAATTGTGGTGCAATTAGAATGACGTAATATTATTAAGTGATACTCGGTTCAAATAATTTTGGGAATTAGATATAATTTTTAAGTAGAGAACGGAGTGTATTAACAGTAGCCTTTCTGCTTTCTTATCGTTAGTGATTATAATAATGATCTAAAGGTTTCAATTTCACGCTATAACATGCACTTAGTAGAGTAGGCATTCCGTTCCCCATTTTCCGCCGAATTTTTCTAGGCATTGCGTATTAACTCAATGCCGGATTTTTGTCTTGATGCCAGAGGTAGGCAGAGGGAACCTAGTGTTAATACACTCCGTTCTCCACTTTCTTCTGAATCCTGCAATTCTGAATTCTGAAGCATCAAGTCACACTTTGTGCCCTTGCGCCATGACTGGCCTCAAAGTATTAATAAATTATAATTCATTTATTAATGTAATTCTGCTCGATTTTTTTATCGTATTTAAAGAAAAATATTCAGCTATTCGGTACTTATTAGTAGTAGTATTTTCTGCCGTGTGATCCCGGCCTAAAATAGGATCATCCTGGTAATGGTGGTGTCGTAAGTACGAGTGGTAGAGTCACGTCGCCAGCAATGGAAACACGCATGGGCAGACTCGACCGGATCATTACCACCCCCGGCATTTAAAACCGGCGTGAATTTGCGGCTTTATGCCACTGCGTTTCGCATCAGGTAATGTCGGGCTCCGGCGCCCAACCCACCTTACAGGCAGGCAACGCACCTGCAGCTCCTCTGGTGTTGCACGGGATCGTGGGCGGCGGTGATCACTTACCGTCAGGTGATCCGCACGCTCGTTTACCTTGTCCGTCATAAACTCCAATCACGATCCGAACTCTTGAAATCTCAGTGTTTTCACGTATTTCGGTAACAGAAGTAGTGTTCTATTACAATAATAAAGGTGCCCACGCCATCTCACCGGTGTTGCTGTGCAACGGCTGAGACAAGTTCGAGGAATTATTGTCAGTCAATAGACGGTTAGAAGAGGGCTAAAAGATGGCAACCTGACTCCAAAACGGCCTGCCAGAGGCCTCAAATTGACCACAGCTCACAGACAATCTCGCCATGTATTTGCTCACGTCGGTTGGACAGTTGAGCAATGGCGATCGGTCCTGTTTACTGACGAGTGCAGAGTGTGCTTGCATGGCAGCGACATGAGAGCGGTCATTTTAACATTCATTGCCACTAACACGACAAATGTCCTCCTAATTTTATTATATATCTTTTTTTTAATTACTATCAACAGAACAAAATCGTTGGTAGTTTTTCAAACGGTATAAGAATAAAAAAATGCCTAAAGTAATAACTATTGTTATCTATTTCATTATCTACATTTTAAAAATAATTAAAATAAACATTAAATACTCTCAATTAAGCATATACATATTCCAGTTCACGAGATAATAAGTGATTGTAATTTTTATCTTTATATAAATGTATTATTTTCTTCAAAATAATTCTCGAAAGTAATGAGTGCACAAAAAAGTTCAGCTCAAAGATAAGGATATATCTATAAGGATATAAATAACTTCTCAAGATTATTTAATCATTACATCTGTTTATGTTGTAGTAAATTAATTATTAAAATTGACGAATTTTACAAATAAAAGTTAAATAAAAACAACTAAACCCATTTTAGATATTAATGATTAATGATACATCATTTATATCATCAATTGATTCGATCCCCACTCGGCGGAAAAAGTGATTATTTATTAATGTTTTCATTTCTTCGTTATGGCACCAAGGCAAACGTTCAGCGTTGAGTTCCGCCACTCAACACACAATGAGTCGAAAAATGCGGCGGAAAGTAGGGAATGGAGTGTCTTAATATTACGTTTTCTCTATCTACCCTGCTATATGCGGGATACAGCATGAAGCTGATTAAAAACCAAAGGATCAGCCAATTCAATAACACACTAATTTTACAGCAATTTACCAAATAGTTTATATTAATTTAAGGTTTTTTTGTCATGTCTAATTACAATAGTGCAAACTGTGGACTAAAATGGGTTTAGCCGTTGCTGAGACTAGCGTGAACAAACGCACAGACAAACTGACAACCGACCAGGTTCTATTACATTGTTACATGCCCCCAATAACAATTTCTTCTAATATATCTTCCATGCACAGACACCGATGAGTTACGATTTTATCACAAATATAGCTGAGTTGTTTTTTTTTCAAAACAATTGAATATCCTTATGGAAACTACAAAAATGCTACTTTAAGGTTTTAATAATTTTAACATTAGAAATCTTAACTTTTTGCAAACATACATTATAATTATATATTAAAACAGGAACGTACTTCAGTATAATTTTAAAGTAAATAATTCATATAATAGTTTAAGCGGGCGAAGCTGCGAGCTGGTCGCTAGTCATACATATATTAATGTTTATATTTTAAGTATTAATTACACTATTAGGTTTTCGTGTTGGGATTTGTATTATTCAAAACAATAGTTAGTTCTGTGCGATAAACTCTAATAAACAACGAATGTAGAACCGCGGTGACGTATATCATTAAAATATGTATAACTTATACAAGTTACAAAATAATAAATAATTGAATCGTTTTTAAGATACATTTCACAATATATTTAAAAAAGAGGAAGTTATCAATTAGACTGTAATGTTTTTTTTTGTATCTATATTACGAGATTACACAACGATTTAAAATGGAAATAAGCTTACATTACAGAATTGATCCCGTTTTCATTTTATAATTATCGAATCTCTATTTTAAGAAATATATCTTAAATGAAATACTCAAAACATATGAATTATTACACATATGTAAAGTTCTTTCTAACCTAAGTATATTATTTTAAGTTATCAAATTTTGTACAAAAAAAATACTGTTCTTTATTGAAGTGAATACATATATTTGAAGTAAAACTTAACTATATTATAGTATGTTTGCATTGAATTTTAATACCCACTTATACGTCCAAATTCTTTTCCTATGAAATTTTGAGACGGAATTTCTAATTTTATTTTTACATGAAAAAAAAAATTTAAGAAAAAAATGTTATTACGGAGAAATAAAAAAGTAAATGGTATATAAACTTTTATTTCATAATCAAAATATTGTTTTATCTTTGTTTTATTTTTGTTATTCTAATTCTAAGAACTTTCAGATTCTTTAGTGCGATTTCTTTAGAAAAACTTCTTCTTGACGAATAAATTCGACTATTTCTTTATCAGTCTTTAATTAATGGTGGGTTTCGGTCTTGATTCGTTGAACACGATTTACAGATTGTTGGGTTTTAAAAACAAATTCCGTAACAGGTATATCTTTTATCACTTCTTGGTATAAATCGTATACCTCTTTGATATCAGCCAATATGTTAGTAGGAAATATTGTAGGCAAGTCATTTGGACCATATTTCTCCTTTTTCAACACATACTCTTGATATTCAGCTAATGTTGGATACCTGTTATTATCTTTTACACAATTAATATAACGCTTAAACAGTGACAGAAGTCGCTGAAACTCTATTTTTTCAGCTGGTTGATATTCACAGCCTATTTTTTTATCTGGTTGCTCAACTATTACAACACGTCTTGTTCATTCTTAAGTAGTGACGAGTAGAAAGACTTGTTTTTCTTACTTTCTTCATCAGCAACTACAAAATGAGGTCGTAAAGTTTCAGGACAAATACTATGTGTTACGTTAAGACCTGCACAGTCCAAAAAATATACATACTCATTTAAATCAATTTTCTCGTTTATGACGTTCTCGTTTACCTTTTCTTTGTGGTTCAATTTTATGTAATTTAGTTTCTGTACATTGTCTTGATTGGTAATCTCACTGATAAGGAAACCGTCGGTTACTTTAAATATTTTGCTGGCCATGTAATAATACCTTTCTTGTTTAGAGATTCTTTTTAGGATTGTTAAATGTTTCAGAATATCAATCCTAGTTTTGATGAATTGTAGATTTAAAGGATAATTCAAGAACGTAAGTATTTCTATCATGTAAGCCGCAATACCATGATAATTTTGTAACCTTTCTTTAGAGTAATGCTCGTCATCGTCTTTAAATATGTATGAAGAAATTTCTACACAATACCAGAGCGCTGCAGGCAGTGACGTTTGTATTAAGGGATCCAAAGGAAGTGAGGTCAGACCAATATAGCATTTTGTTTCGGTAATACGCCTTAACATATATTCTTTGAATTTTTCTACAACATTTCGGTCCATCCAATTTTTACAATCACATATCTTCCACAGTACATAATAAAATAAACCCTTGTTGTATTTAATAGCCTTTGAATCAAAATAATTTAAGGCCAGAATGTAATCATTGTATTTGTCAAATTCTTGAGATAATATTATACCACCTGCAGTGTCTCGGCAACTGTACGGATCTCTTGTAGAGTTTGTATTCAATAATTGCTGGTAAACAGCTACTGTATAGAAATAGCAAATAGAGTCGTCAACGAACTTTTTGTCATTTAAAAGGAAAAGTGGACATTCAGTGAGAGATTTAAACTTTGAAAAACTGGCAGGCTGACTGTTGCCTGAATGAAATATAATGTGCTGAGGTAGGTTATATGTAGCCAGCAATATAACTGGGACATTCTTCGTCTCATCAAAAGTTATTATGTCTGGAAATTCAACTTTCTCTTCATCAGGCCATTGAACGTTATCAAAGTCTTCTGTGATTTCTTCAGTAACTTCATCATTATATTTAGTATCATATTTTAAGCAATCAAATTCATAAGATTTCGTGTCAGTATTGATATAGTTTATTAATGTGGAAATACATTTTTCGATTTCTACTTTGTCGTTATAGACAGATTGTTGTAAAGTTTTGTAATAGTCAGTCTTTATGAAATTGTCTATAAATTTGTCTTTATCGAGGACATTTTCAAACGATAAATCGTTTGCTTTTTTAAAATCGAATTCTTTAAATAGTCGATTTCTTAATTTCTTCAATTTTTCAATTTCCTGAAGACTATGGTAATGTGTTTTGGCTAATGCAATAAATTTCAATTTTATATATTCGCGGAGAGATTCTTTTTCTTTGTCAAAATTCTTGATATTAATAGAATCGTAGTCGTAACTTTCACTAATATTTACTTGATTTAAAACTTCCCCGTTACGTATAACAGAGCACTGTTTTTTGAAAAACGACGCCGCTACCGACAAATCAATTGAATGCACGTGGTAGTTGTACGCGTGAAACACAACGTTCTCATAGCTCATATCTGTATTCATTTGCAGGCATGTTGTAGCACTATAAGAACCTATTTGCCCATCTGTTATAATATACAATAGCTGTATTTTAGACGTGTTCAGGTTGACGTTGTGTTTTATCCATTGTATTATTTCTTGGGGTCTCGTATCTCCACTTTCTCCACTTTTGTTTCTATACGTATCAGCTATAGTTTTTTCATCCACATGTCTGCAATCCCTTCCCCATTGTAAGTACACAATTTCCACACTATTCGATTTTTCATTTTCCATAATTTCCTTTACATCTTTTTTGAAATAATCTATTGTTTTAAATGCACTTGTATTATAGTATTCATCGTTGTACGTCGATGCTGAATAATCAGCGGCATAAATGCAATAAGTGGTCGTCGCCATCGCCGCCATCGACGCCGATGGAGCAACACAACTGAATATTTTTGTAAGGATCAGCTTATATATGCACTTGTTTATGATAACATAGTAGTCAAAAATACCAATCTGACTCACTAACCTCATGAATTGATAATAGAGTTTTGTTTGCAAAACATTTCACAACTTTATCAATCGGGATTGCCGGTTAATTATCAGTCAAATATACACAAAAAGTTCATTTAAGTTTTATACACAGTTAAATTCACTCAGAATGCAACTGTCACATAAAGAATAGTACTTAATAAATTGTTATAGTTTATTCTAATATAATTATTCTTATTAATACGAACAGAAGCCTAATTGTAATACGCTGTCTGTCACACGTGTTCAAAATAAGCGATCTCTTGGCTGACTATAAACAAGTTAGCATTTCGTAATAAATGCAATACATGATGCAACCAGTAGCAACCTAACAAGTGGCGCCAGCTAAAATTAGATGTGCGAAGTAGATACTAAAACTTCAGCTCCCTTATATGTTGATATATAGATGGCGGATATTTTGTTTTAAAATAAAAAAAAAATCAGCTTCACGCTGTATCCCGCACACATCAGGGTAAGCAGAGGGAACTTAGTGTTAAAATACTCAGTTCTCCATTTTCTGCCGAATTCTGAAGGCATTGCGTGTTAAATGGCAGAACTCAACGCCGCGCTTTGCCTCGACACCAGAGCGAAGAAATGGAAATATAAATTTAAGTAAATATTTCATCTCCCCGAGTGGGGGTTGACCCCATAACCAGACGGTTTTACAGTCACACTTTATGCCCCTGCACTACTACTGACCGCGACCTCGGCCTTGTGTTAAAATAATTATGGTATTAAATGTATAATAGGGCACAGCCGATGACAGCCAGATTTTCGTTTCATTATAAACCTTGTAAGTTCCTGTGCACATAAGCCCAAGATCCAGTTTGGGTTTGGATAGTTGGTTTGGCAGTTATTAGGTAAATAGAGTTAGGATAAAACATATTAAGTAACTTTTGTTAAACTATAAGACTCAATTTTCTTATACTTTCCTGGGAATAACGTTAGAAAGGACGTAATCCATTGCCAGACACTTAGCATAACTCCTCCTGCCAGACACATCTAATCCCTAATAAATTACACGCTCCTGCGAATATAATATAGCAAAGTTGTAACAAGAACCATTCATCGATTTATTTGTGTTTGTGGATGTATGTAAAGAAAATTGGTATTTGCTCCTTATACGAGTTTATAGCTGGATTATGTAATTTCTAATATTATTCCCAAGAAGATATCATATAATTAAGCCCTATAATTTAAAGAAAGTTAAGTCGTGGCGCATGGGCACAAAGTGTGACTGTAAAAATTGACTGATTGTGGGTCGATCCCCAATGAAATATTTATTTACATTTATATTTTCATTTCCTCGCTCTGGTGTCTAGGCAAAGCACGGCGTTGAGTTCCGCCTCTCAACACACAATGCTTTCAGAACTCGGCGGAAAGTGGGGAACGCAGTGTCTTAACACTAGGTTCCCTCTGCCTACCCTGCTGTGTGCGGGATACAGCGTGAAGCTGATTGATTGATTGATTAAGTACTATTTTTGCACGTTATTTACCTTATAACTGCTAAAGTAATTACCAACTAAACTTCATATTCACTAATATTACTTACCGATGTTGGGTGTATGAGTACCAGAACTTTTAGGTTTTATAACATTTAGCTAGGTTTGGCTTTTAATTAATAATAGATCCAATTGAAAAATATTTAATATACGGCGGCGGCATATGGTGGCCGTAACCAGAGCGTTGAATTATTTTATTTTACATTTTTCTATGTCTAATATATGTCCAAATAACATATTATAAGAGCCAAAGCTTATCTTCATTAAATTTCCTTGATTATGGAATATTTTTCGATCGTTAGTTTCAGTATCTTTGTCAAATAAAAACGGCTAAACATTACTTTACAATTTTCAATGTCTTTTTGTCACAGTTTTTAAGTTTTTGTTTTAAGTTTTTGTATTCCAAAATACTTACTTATAATATTTGACTATTCCTGCAGCGCACACGGTTAAGGTAATATGATGGAGTTCTTTATTATTGTTATTTCGTTATTTAAGGCTAACTAAGAAATAAACCGTAACATTTTATAGTCTACTAGCAACCCGCTCGCGGCTTCGCCCGCTTTAACTACTGAATTATTCATATAATGTACCTATGTTTCCAAAGCACTTAAGATTACTAATGTGAAAATTATTGAGACCTTAATGCAACCCACATTTTCGTAGCTCCAATAAGGATGTTCCAATTTAAAAAAAAAACACACACCTGAATAAATGACACAAACAACAGAAAACTTAAACGAAAGAAATTATAAACAACAGACTACCTACTATTCTCTTACCCAAAAATACTTAAACGAAAGATGTAACCAACAATGCCGCGACGAAATACATTTTAATTATTGGATAACTCCAAAATACGTGCAATCTTCTAAATTTACTTTGCTATAGAGCCAGGCGCAGAATTGAAGCATTCTCTCGTCCATCTCCGTAGTAGCTCCGAACGACATCTGGGCATTGGTTCCATGGCCGTGGTCTCAAGCGATAACCTGCTCTAGAGCAGACACAGAGAAAGGCGTGCGGGACGGGATTGGAAAGATTATCAAATGCCATATAGACGGTCAACTCAGTCAGGTGAGACCCTCGGTTTCCTGAGGGAGGCCCAGCTTAAACGACCAAGGATCAATGCAAGGCTCATGAGTCGCATTTGGAGGAGGACCTCAGGCGGCCGGATATGCCACGGAGTGCTGCTCCTTAGGTGCAGGTGACACGATACATTGGCGCAGCGGAATGCGTTGGACGTGAGACGACCAATGTGTACCTCCAGGCTTTCTATTTTTAGGTTGCGGTGATGCGTGGTGTTTCTCACGTAGTATAGCGCCTGCGTTACTCGACGGAGGATAAGGTTCTGGACCACCTGCAGGATTTCTCTTTGAGTGATACTCGCTAGGGCGATGTGATGTCATCAGTGTATAGTGCGTAGAGAGCAGGTGACAAAATGCTGCCCAGGGGAA
>JAATLQ010021096.1:1553-19126 GCA_013421005.1 Heliconius erato x Heliconius himera | reverse complement strand
ACGTTTTTAAAGAAAACACGTTAAAAACACACATCGTCTATATGATTCTAAACTATTTTGAAAGAGATACTATGTAATTGCAATAAGTGATATGTATCACCTACTAACAATACTTCACACTAGTTTCCTTCCAACAGGGGCCGTCACTTACAAGCGAGTGCCCCCGATTGACACAATTCCACTGCTTTTATAGTTATTTTCCACCTAAATCTACCCTCTTTTACACGAGTACGCTAACAATTGTAGAAGTTGTAAAGCATTCAGTGCCGTTAGAGTGTCCACCCACCAAGTACTCATATACCTCCATAACAACTCCCCCACCATTGTGCTGGACCCCCACGTCGATATCACACTCAAATTGAGTCGATTAAACGCTTGCAAAGTGTAGTGTCGGCGATCGTGAACCGTGACCTGATGTATATAATATACATAATATAATCGTAACTATTATCATATAATAGTAACATATAATTTGGTTGCCTATTTCCTACTGAAATTGTAATATATTATTCATTGTATTTTAAAGGAAAGAGAATCACCTCTCTCGACCAGGACTTACATATAAAGTATCTTAAAATATAGAATTCTCCTTTTAAATTTGTTTATAAAGAGACCAGTCGTAGCGCAAAAGCATAATGATGCAATTATAAACGTAACAGGTTGTGGGTTCGATTCCCACTTGAGGAAATAAAGAAAACGGAGCTTCCTAATACTAGGTTTCTAAGTTCCCTCTGCCTACCCTACTATGTTCAGAATATAGCGTGAAGCTATAAAAAAATATTTTTTGGACTTCTCGAGACTTGCTTTCATCTACGTGCTATACTATACCTACCTACCTATATTCACTCAACAAGCAACGTCTCGAATTTCGGACAGTTGGCGGAGAACACCTTGTTCCAAAACATCAAACTAACATGGCAAATAGCCAACACTCCGCAAACTGAATATTTTATTTACATTTGTACTGTTCGGTTCAAGTAACAGATTGGGGACAGCGGTGCAATTTGCTGGATGAATTAAGTATATTACTAAGACAAGAAACGAAGTTAATTTTTTTTCTGAATTATAATAATTATGATGAAACTTAGATTGTTTCCTTAGTTCCAAATTAGTAAATAATCAAAGTTTTCAACAAGCTTAATACTTAAACGAGGTATGTGTATAAGTTGCAACTTCCCTTTCCCCTTTACCTTATTCGGAATTAAAATGGATTTCGTGTCGATAAGTAATTTTTCGAGAAATTTGCCGACATACATACAAACTTTCGAAATTTAGCACACGTACCTAATATTTAGCACACGAAGCCTAAAAAGATCACCATACTCAAATATTAAGAAATTCCAACAATAGAATATATGTATGTATAGATCAAACTAATAACCTCTTTACTTGAAGTCGGTTAAAATTTTTTATATCAAGATACATCACATGCAATATGTCTAATGCAAGGATTGTATATGGAAATTCACTTTTTATCCGCTTATTTTATTAGTCGTAAAAAACGTCCTCATAGCATACATACATTGTCTACAGATACGAAATTACTTTTTGCTATTTGTAAAAGAACATTTTATATTGAGGCCACGAGACGATGAACAACATCTGACTGTAAGCACGATAGTTGTAGTTTGGATTACCACTCTTCAGAATGAATTACAATATTTAGTTTTTTTCGCTCTGATAAAAAAAAAATATCTGTATGAGATAATAAGGCATTCATATATGAGTATAAGCTCGAGTGGTTTACTAGTAACTTCTGAAGTTCACTGTTCAGATCCTAACTGCATCATCAGCTCGATGATAGATTATTATTGTGTAATCACCTAATCTATGTACAGCTGCCAAGCTAACGTTAAACTTTAATAACTGACATATCGACCTAATAAAAGCTTCATACTGTATCCCGCACTCAGCAAGGTAGGCAGAGGGAACATGAGTGATAAGGCACTCTCCATTTTTTGTCAAAATTCAACGCCGGACTTTTGTCTTAGTGCTAGGGTGAAGAAATGAAGATATTAATTGATAATAATTAATTCCCTCGAGTAGGGATCGAACTCACATCCGACGCGTTACGGTCACATCCTTGCCACTGGGCCACAACGGCCTCAAAAACGAGTTGAAAATATTGTGTTTCAAATAAAGGATTAAACTTTACCTAATACGGACACGTATACACGTATACTCCTTGTACTTTGATATAATAAAGTAAATTTTGGATTTCAAACCTCCCACCACAGTCCATATAACCCATGCATGGAGTTGAATGATAAAGCGTCGTAGAACAATACGCACTCGGGGCCGCCGTAGAGGCGTGTAGACTGTAGCCGGTGCCTGATAAATGTCTAACAATAGCCACTTTGTGTATAAGTGTCATAGTTCAAGATGTAAAAAGTAAAACAGAGTATAGGAAATTATTTGTTAGAACAAAGTGATAACCTTTTATGACAAAATGCCTAAACTCGTGTTATATTCGGTCGGTTTCCAGGAGACGCGGGTTCGAGTCCCGCTACGTTCAAATTTTTATACGTTTTCTAAATAAGTATCAGACATGGTTACTTTCTCATTTATAATATTAGTATGGATACTTCAAGTTCTTACTTTTTTATTTTCCACATTTATCTGAGCTTTACTGTATACTACATATTTTTTCTAGAAATGAATATATCCTATGTTACTCGGTGATAATGTAGCATTCTAATAATAAAATAGTTTTTTTAATCGGTTCAGTAGTTTTTATATTTATTCTCTACAAATATACACACGTACAAATCTTTCCTCTTTATAAATTAGTATAGACAAAGATTTTGATCTTATCTATAGCTTCGTCTATTTCATCAATTATAAATAACTAAGAATTACTTGTGACAAACACACTTTAGATCTCTCTCTAGTCTCTGATCGCAGGTATAAAGAATCATGAAAATAATAAATATTTTATTCCCGCGACTGGGAATCGAACCCGCAACCGTAGCGTTCTAATGTACGCTCGCTCGTAATTTTATAAAGAGCATAATTTTAAAGTAATTATAAATAACGTGAGTTATTGTGACGTGTTTAAACCGCTTTTATAATTCTTGTTGTAAAATATTTTTTTCTGGTCGAAAAATAGATTTAGTTATCCGATACAAAATTAATATTAAATTCAAAGCAGTAGTTACTGAGATTAGCGCGTTCGACCAAACGAACCCTTCAGTTTTACAATATTAGCACACAAGTACAGATCTGCAATATGCCCTTTACACGGCCGTTAAATATGCATCGATACAATTGGCATGTCCCCTCTGTAATGTCATTTGTACGAACATAACTGAGTTGATCTATATAATTTTATTCATGTCGCTTATTGCGAGGCAGGCTTCATGAGCTTATTAACATATCAGTTTATCGTACTTTTGTTTTTTTTTTAATATTTTAACTTAACACTGTATCCACATAGACTGAGGGAACCCAGGAATCTAATGATAAGACAATCCGTTCCCACTTCCTATTGAATTCCTGAGGCTGTGCGTTTTGAGTAGCGGAAGTCAGCGCCGCGTTTTGCCTTGTTACCAGAGCAAGGAAATGAAAATATTACATATTTCAATCCCCCGAGTGGAAATTGACAAACGTCGACTTTTACAGTCGCATGAATCTGACTGACTGCATAATTTAAAAATATCTATGGACAGTGTGAGTTGTTGTGACGTTTTTAAACCGTTCTCGTAACTCTTGTTGTAAAACATTAGCACAAGCGATTTGAAAACAGTAACGTCGATATATTTCGTCTCCCACAGATTTAACCCAAATGTGTGTTTTCTAGTCGACCAAGAGTACGTACTGGTCACGTAATTTAATATTTAGTATACAAGGTGGAAGCGACTGCGCTCCTTGTACGGGAGCAGGATATAGGTATATAATATAAAATATTTCAGAACCCACACTTGAAACAATTAATCAAGATTCTTATTTAGAAAACGTAAATTTGAACTAGCGGGACTTGAATCCGCGCTTCCTGGAAACCTTTCTTTCCTAAGTGTAGATTAACACTTTTAAAATGTTAAAAATAATCAAGATTCGTCAACAATTTGGACGTAAATGTATTTGTTGCATTGTAGAACAACTGCAACTGCTGTGACTCATTTTTAATAACTTAGTAAAACGATAAATCGAACAGATTGCTTTGACATTAATAAGTGACAAAGCCTACATTTTTTCCACTTTTGGCCACCATGAGCGCTGCGAGCGTTTATAATACCGTCACCTAGTACTACGCACCCTGCCAATACTAATACTAATTTACTATGAAACGTTGCCGATCTGTCATTTTTCATTCTTAAAAAACATATATTCGTACGTAATAAACCTAAACGACCTTCAGTTTCACTGCCATTACGTACGATTCGGTTTCATTAATGAGGCGTGTGCGGCGTTGCTGCTTTGAGAGGTCTGTTTACGTCATTCTTGAAAAATGGCGTTTTATTTAATAACGATAAATCTTTTTATTTATTTTGTTTCAAATCAAAACTTTTTCATTTTTGGCAAAATCTTTTTTTTTTCCCTTTTATATGTATTATTTTTTATTTTTCAGAGTACTCAAAAGTGTGTGCATCGTTTAAAGTGGTGAAGATAAGAACTCTGTGTATTAATTATTAATAGGGTAGAGTAAGTAATATTAGTAGGGAGAGGGAACCTAATGTTAAGACAGTCTTCTGCCAAATTTCGAGACATTACATGTTTGTGTTTCGAGTTCGACATAATTTCAATATAAGCTGCTTTGTTTTTTAACAAATGAAGTCCCATTTCACCAGAAAGCTATTATATATCAGCTTCACACTGTATCCCGCACATAGAAGAATACGCAAAGGAAACCAAGTGATACTCCGTTCCCCATTTTTCGCCGAATTCTAAATCATTGCGTGTCGGAACTTGAGTGGTGGAACTTAACGCCGTGTTTTGCCTCGACACCAGAGCGAAGAAACGAAAATATCAATTTAAATAAATATGTTTTTTTCGCGAGTCTGGATCGAACCCACAATCAGTCGCGTTTACTGTCATACACTTGTGCCACTGCGTCACCACTGGACTCTATATTTTATTATTTATCATAGTATTATTTAAAACAGGAAAGTAATACAAAAAATAAACAACGAGATTTATTTTTACATATTTATCACTATTTGGTAGATATTCATAGCTTCCGAAGTTATTTTTTAATTACTTAGAACTTTAGCTTTGCTTAGTATTTAAATCCCTGTGGAATTTCGCTACGTCGCGTCGCGTAGTTTGCTATTGGCAAACATTTGATTAATAATTTCACAATTACAATATAGCTACTATTTTACATTATAATATACATAGTAGCCGCGACGGGTTGTGGGTTCGATTCTGACTTGAAAAATGACATATTTATTTTTTCCATTTTCTTAGCTGCGGTGTCAAGGTAAAACGCGGCGTGGAGTTCCGCCAATCAACACGCAATGCCTCTAGAATTTGGCAGAAAATTGAGACAGGAATTTCTTAATACTAGGTTCCAACTGTGTCAGGAATACGGGAATTATTATTGAATTTCCTATTAATTCCTAAACTTCTAAGGAATTTAATTGAGAACAGTTTAGTACGCTTCGGTGAATTCTAATATGTTATACAGTTTTGGAAGTTTAAATAATGATCGTTTTGACTCATGTCGGATTTAACTGTCTTACTATAAAACGAATTCAATCACCATTCAGAGAATATTTATAATTAAATTATTTTTACTTTACTGCTCAACTAAGCAAGAACTCACTCTCTTCTCTTTTCTCTCTTCTTAATATCAAAGACAAAAAAATATATTTAAGAAACATTTTTTTTGGCATTATAGAACCTGTGAATTACAACACTGCGCAAAACCACAGACGAGTAAGACTTTTAATAATTACAACAAAATTCAACCGTTACGTAATCTTTTACCTTCAATCTTCTAAAGTAGAGCAGTAGGTGCTCACAATATAAATTTAAATTTTATCTTTAATTTAATTTCTTTCTCTTGTTAGTGTCAAATGATTTGATTGCGTGAATTGAGTTTAGTCGGTGTAGAGCCATGCTGACTACATTACCGTAGCAGTCAGATCGTCAAATAAATACCCAGAGGGTTAGTTTGGGTAGAAGTGCAAGGCTCTTTCTTCTTACACTCCGCTTTAACACTTTTTTAATTTTAGATATTAATTAATATTAGATATGCATACATTGTTATAATTAATAATTTCATTAAAACTCACAATATTTCTGAAATATTTCGACGTGAACCATAGTACATTACACAAACGACGCCTAACAAAGCACCGAGTTACTGAAAGTGACAGTTTTTCAACTTCATTTTCCCTCGCACAACAAGAATTTACTTATTTACATTAAGAACTCCATATTAACGTTGAATTTTGTAAAAAGTTTTCTAATTATTTATGAACCAACCTTCTGTAAAAAACAACATCGCGCGAAACAAACCACTGGCGAGTAAGACCATTATAAAGTTTCTTTTGAAAATGTTTCTTTATTTATATTTTAAGATATTTTTTACTTCTCAGTTAAAAAAAATCTTAAAATATAAATAAACCGCCGTCATGGCGTAGTAACGTAGCGACTTGCATTCGCGACGGTTGTGGGTTCGTTTCCTATACTGGTAAATAAATTATTAATACACAATGTCACCATGAACACATGGTTCCCTCTACCTACTCTCTTACCACCTGTACCCACATATACGGCGTGAAATTAAAATTATTTCTTTCAATAACAATTCGTTTTGTTTCGACAAGAAAAAACTGAAAATAACTGATTTCATGATTTGATAAAAATAATAAATATATATGAACACTCAAGATCTGATGTTCACTAAAAAGGTCTATTACAGAGAAAATTTATAGTAACGACATGTGGGTCTAACTTAAGCCAGAACTTGATCTGGTGCCAAATCTTTCTTGTATCCGCCTCCGCAATGAGGCTTTTGTCATCGTATCTATTTACAACTTTGTTTTAATATAATATTTTTTTAGCTCCACGCTGTATCCCGCACACAGTAGGGTAGGCAGAGGGAACATAGTAATAAGACATTCCGTTGCCCACTTTCCGCCAAATTTTTCGAGGCATTGCGTTTTAAGTGGCGGAACTCAACACCGGACTTTTGCTTTGGTGCCAGAGCGAAGAAATGAAAATATTAAGAAATAATGATTCATATCCTCGAGTGGGGATCGAACCCGCAACAAAAATGCAAAATGAAAAGTGAAGTGATGTACCATGGGACTCTCTCCCTCTTTAACGTAAAAAATCTATACATATAATGAAATTGTAAGTGATCGCTGTCTGTACTTAAAAGAAATGAGAAATTTTATAATTGGGTGGATTGTAATAGAAGCCAAAAAAAAACAATGTGCCGTAAAACCCTGTGCGTTTGTGCACGCTAATTTCAGAACCAAATTTACCAATTTAAATACCGAATTAAATTTAAATCTGTTCATAAATAAAAATGTTATCGATATAAAGTATTTTATTCGACAAAATTGCTACAGTATATTTAATTTTTTTACTGAATTGACTGAAACTTTTTTGTTTCCGATTATATTATACTAGAGGGCGCGCGCGGCTTCGCCCGCTTATTAGGAGTGAATTCTAAAAAAACCACGAAACACGTGTTCAATAAAATATTTTTAACAGTCTGAATTTAAGTTTTTATAAAAGTCGGTGGCAATTTAAAGATTTTTCCATATAAACTTTCAACCCCTTATTTGAACCCTTAGGGGGTGAATTCTTAAAAACCATGAAACAGGTGTTCAATGAAATATTTATAAGAGTCTGAATTTCAAATTTTATAAAAATCGCTACAGATTAAATTTTTTGTCCATACAAACTTTCAACCAATATTTCATCCCTTTAGGGTTCAAATTTTTCAAATTCCCTTCTTAGTGGATGTCCAGAATATGAAAATAAACATCTGTTCAAATTTCACCTTTCTACCATCAGCGGTTACAGCTGTGCGTGCGTCTTACCTCAGTCAGTCAGCACAAGTCCTTTTTCTTTTTTTCCAATTATAATGTTATTAGAACGCGAAAATAATTCAAATTAATAAACATATAATTGTGTACTTCAAGCGGGCGAAGCCGCGAGGGAGTCGTTAGTATTATATAAAGTAACTACCACAGCTAGAATGGTTTTTTTCTTATCTTCATTATTTTTATTATGTCACTCAAATTACTCTTCGCCTCACAAAATTTTATATACTTTGGCACTTTTGTAAAGAATATTTGTAAGAATCATTAATAAATTACGCTAGTATAAGATAATACAAAAATAAGTTTACATTTTATCTATAAATATATTATTATTCAAAGCAGTTGTCTTCATAGAAGAAGATGTAGAACGGAGTGCCTTGACACTACAGCAAGAAGTGTTGTTAACACTCGCCAACAAAAAATTCTTGAATATTGGACCGAAAGTGAGGAACGATGTGTAACATTAGGTTCCCTTTGCCTACTCAATCTGGGGATATAGCGTGAAGCCAAAAAACTGGACTTTTAATATATTAATATACTATACCTACTATATTATAAGTAATACTATTTAAATATACTGTAGCCGTTTATACAATATACATTATAATCCTTACCGTATCGACATCGGCACGTCTAGAGAGCTTTTGTAGCTAACAACATCACAACTGTTATTATATTATTATGATAATTATTATTGTAGTAGTTTGTTAAGAAATCGACTTCACGCTGTATCCCAGCAGACTAGGCAGAGAGAATCTAGTGTTAAAACGCTCCGTTCCCCACTTTCTACCGAATGTTTCGAGTCATTGCGTGTTGAGTGGTGGAACTCAACCGGGTGTTTGCCTTGTTGCCACAGCGACAAAAGGAAAATATTAATAAACTAGCGTCTCGATCGCGGCTTCGCCCGTGAAATTACGAAAGTATTTGTAAGAGTTTTAGATTTTTTTTTGGAAATAAAAAGTATAAAAAATGACATTAAGACACTTCCTCACTTTGCAGAAGAAAGATTTAAGAAGAATCTGGAGACATTGCGTGTTTGGTGGCGAAACTCAATGCCGCGCTTTGCCTCGTTACCAGAGCGAGGAAATGAAAATAATTAACATTTAATTTCCTTGAGTGGAACCCATAACCTGTCGCGTTTACCGTCGCACGCTCGTGCCCCTGCACCAGGACTGGCCTCTACATATGTTACTATCAGGATAAAACCTATTACCTAATCAAGAAATTTAAAAAAACCTAACTAATCTAATACTTTAATAAGCGAAGACCAAACAAAAATATTAATTGATAATAAGCAGCAAATAACCTCTCAAGCATCACTATACATATATTTAAAATATATGAAAATTGACACAACCGTCAACGTCGTCTGCCCGTTGGGGTCGTTCATTTCGTGAATCTATAATATTTATTATAATGATGTACTGTAGTACAATTAAATTTCAATTTCAAACTAGGCAAAATTCCAAAGGACATATATAAGTAAAAACGTCGGTTAAGAAACCAATATTAATGAAAAACAAAAATATATTATATGCTTATATATTGTTATCTTAGATATTGTAACATACTGAGAACGTTGGTGACTGGCGCGGCGCCAGCGGAAACGAATAGTGGCTTCGGTAATAAAAGGAAATATATTGCTATGTATTTACTTTAGAAAAGGCCGCCATGGCGCAGTGGGGTAGTTTCTGTCTGTACGCGATGGTTGCGGGTTCCTTCCGCACTGAGGGGGAAATTGTATTTTTGTTATTTTTATCTTTTGATTTTTTTGGCTGACAAAATACTATGTTATTATATCACCTTTCAAGTGCGTTTTCGCTTGCGTGATTATATGGAAGTAACTAAGATTTGTGAATATCGAAACCATTAACGTGACGTAAATTTAGAACCTATTACTTTCTTTAATAAAAAGACTATCCAACACAAAAATAATTTTAATTTGAACCAATATTTCCTGAGATTAGCGCATTCAACCGTATAGTTGCTTGTATATTACAGAACTGAAGAACAAGTACCTATAGATTATATTACAAATATTATATATTAACTTAAAAATATTTTTACTTAAAAATAAATATTATCTTAAGGTTATTTTTTTCTATACAGTACATACTCATAATATATAGCACGAAGTTTCAATATTGAAATCTCTCCCCGATAGTCGACCTCGATTAAATTGAGAAAGTAGTTCTCAAAGGAAATCACTGGCGTCTAAATTATGAGAGCGTCGTGAAGCAGTAGCATAACATCTGACTTTTAATACGACAGTTATGAGTTTGATTCCCACTACGGGGAATGAGTTAATTTTTATTTTGTGGTACTGGTAACAAGACAAAGCTCAACGTTGATTTTTGCCACTTAGCACGCTCATTGCGACATTTGGACGATAAGTGGAAAACGGAGTGCTAACTTTAGGTTTCCCACGCACCCTTCTGGCTTTTGATAGTATAAAATTAATAAATAAATATTCGCCACTATAGCTTTGTGTATTATGTAAATTTAAATCTTTTGATTGAACGCTTTAAATAATACTCCATCGAATATTAACAATAACATTATTGATAAAATGAAAAGCAAAAGTAAATTATGGTTTACCTGCAAACAAATATAAATATATAATTGTTGGTTACTTATTCAAAATAATATAGAAAAATACTTAAAGATTAATATTGTCGTGTTTAGAGTAGCATGTAGTACATTACAATAGAATTATGATTATATTTTAATTGTTATTAAATAATAAGAAATAATTTATATAAAAATATAAATTATTTCTATATACTATATATAAAATGTTATTTAGTATGGAAATATTTATAAAGGTAAAACGTTGAACTAACAGCCATATTGGCAGTTGACATCTGTCTATGTACGTACGTGGTACGTCACCTTAGCGAATTTTAGTTCATAACTTAATTTTGCGCGGGAATATGATATGATCGTGCCTTTTTGATAGTTTCCAATCACTAGTAACACGTACGCAGAGGAGGGTACGTAGATGCTTATCACGTGTCTAAGCAGGTTAATTCGAGTACCTGACGTATGTGATACGTAGCGTCTCAGGGTGACGTTTTATAATTATGTGTTTATGGTTATTTGTAGATAAAATGAATCGTAAACGGTCTAATTCCAACACCATGCCAACAAAATTTAAGAAAAGAGAGGGAGCGAGCGAAAGCCAACAGCGCTGTGAATTGGATCATGATGAAAATGATTTCGTTCTATCGTACTGCGTTGATTCACCATATGAAGACTTGTCTGATGATCTAAAGGCTTCTGTTGCTGCTGCTTTAGTTCTTATACTTCAGAAGATGACGTTCATTTGTCTCATTTTGTAGCCTAATTAATTCAAGGACAAAGGGAAATGACTTTTTTAAATTAACAAAAAGATGTGTCGGATCGTTAGAAAAATGTGTCAAATACAGCTGCGCAAAAAGAACCAGATTAGTCATATTTTACAGCATTCTGGATATTTCTGCTGCCAATATCTTTTTTCTTACTGTTAAATTATGATTCTTTAGATCGTCTAACATTTATAAAAGAAATTAGAGAGACACGACGCGATAGCTTTCATATGATCTCTCTCTATTACTGGCCTTATCTTAGACAAGGATAAGGCTATGGAAACCGGACAACCAAGCTATGTACATAAAAAAATTATAACAATGAACAATTACTACTTGTGTTTCAAGCAGGAACGTCGCAAAATCCGTTATGACTATCAAATAAGTCATATGCGCGTCTACATGGTCACCGACAAAACTGACCTACAACAATTGCTGCTAAAAAGCGCCTTAATTTTACTTTTATTATGATTGTATTTTTTTTTAATTAAAGCCTTATTGCTTAATACGTAATTACACAAAAAAAAAAAGTTAATATACTTTAAAAGTGTTTTTAGTTTAATTTCCAAAAATATCTATGTAATTTTAGGTAGGTACTATTGTGGTTATTGATTAATAATTATTTTTCTATGAATATAATTATTGTCTTTTTATTATCCTTATTTTATATTGAATATATACTTAATAACACAAAAAACAGAAATCTCAGATATTGTACTGTATTTATGTAATAGGAATTCAAAATGCGTACGTTTAATATACGTACGTACGTCGCTGGCAGTGTCACGAAATTACCCGTCATTGGTTAAGGGTTAATTGAAGTTCCAGCTTCGTGTTAACGATTTGGTACTTATCTTTATAAAATCCGGTACTTTACAA
The DNA here is from genome assembly GCA_013421005.1 of Heliconius erato x Heliconius himera. NCBI lineage: Eukaryota > Metazoa > Arthropoda > Insecta > Lepidoptera > Nymphalidae > Heliconius > Heliconius erato x Heliconius himera. The sequence continues at coordinate 6,897 of JAATLQ010021096.1, read as the reverse complement.
AACTAAGTACCAAATCGTTAGTTTTTAAGTATCAAGTTATTATAAGGAACATAGAATGACTTAATACTTAAAATTTGCTAGTTAAATAAATAAATTGTTAATTAATGTTATTAAATTGTATTATAAATAATACATTTTCATATTTATTTTATTTTTATTTATTTATTTAAGTAGACTATTACAGAGTATTAAGAAATTACAAATTCAAGGTGCAATCATAAACTCATTCGAGTTTTACCGTTCACCAGCGTCATCAAACATTTCTATAAGTAGAAGCGTATTACAATAAATATGTATCATAATAACTCGCACTAAGAATAACATGTTTATAGTTAAATCATTTAAAAGTAAAAAGTAAAAAACGAGGGTACATTTAAATTAACAATTATTTCTATTCAATAAATTAAAGACTTCGAGTGTATTAGCATATACAGGTTGATTCATATATACTATTTATTTATTGATGTATTGTTTTTTTTTTACATAATTTGTTTATTTAATTAATTTTAACACCATGCAAGTATTTTGTGACTGCACAATTTAGTTTTTTTTTTTTTTCAAAGAATATATGTTTATCATTTTACTTTCATAGTTAGTACTTCTTGGTAATGTCGTTTTAATATGTGTTTTATATTTTTGTGCGTTATTGTGTTTCTTACTGATAGTGGAAATTGATTAATAAGTTTTGGTATGATATATTGCAATGATCTTTTACCATACATATTACAATAGTTAGATAGTATAAGTTTTAGATTGACCATACTTCGCGTTGTTATTTTTGTTGAGTTCATATCCTCATAGTGTTTAAGGTTTTCATTAAAAAAGTGTTCTGATAAAAGTGTTAGCTCAGTTTTTTCGTGTATTGGTAAAATTTTACAAAATTCAAAAAATTTTTCGTTGTTGCTGAAAGATTTTTTTATGTTATAAGGGATAACTTCTTTCAAAATGCGTAACTGCAAATAGTAAATTTGATCCAAATGCGTTTTATACGTTCTTCCGTAGCTGGACAGTCCGTAGGATATTATTGACTCAGCCAAAGCCATGTACAATAAATAACAGGAGCGTTTTATATGGCACTTTATGTTTCACTAAATGAAATTTAGCAAGTATCCCTCTTAGTTTGTCACATACGTGATTTATGTGCATTTTCCAGTTTAGGTTGCTATCGATGACCATTCCTAGATAAGTATGATTGCCTACTAATTCTATTTCGGTACAGTCACAAGTTACAGCTTTAGTATTCCGGTGTAAGCATTTGTGGTTGTGTAAGATAAGCACTGGTTTAAAGAGACTTCTATTTTGGCTACTGCAAATATACATCAACTTGGTTTTATCAGCGTTGAGTAATAATCCGGCATCGTGGTCGACTTATATAATATATAAATCTATATAAATTTATTATGTAGTTAAATAAATAATGAAATGGTTCATATCATAAACTTCTTTTCTTATAATTTTGTGTTTATTTACTGATAAATACAAAAATTTTAAACTTTTTAATTTCTATAACCTTAAATTAATATTTTTACTTAACTTAACTTCACGCTTTTCCCTAGCAGGGTAGTCAAAGAGAACGGAGCGCCAAACGCCACAGAGCTACAAATTGACATTTCAATTATTTATGATTAAATTTCTATATTAACTTTAGTTCTAACACGGTTGTACCCCTGCCCCGCGACTTGCCCCAAAAGCAATCTATGATGAATGTAAACTTCACAGTTACCCTTATTAATTTTCCTTTTCAATCTGAAATAGTTTAGCCACAAACCACAATTACGAGAATTGCCGACTATAACTAATTAATTAAGTTCCCACACTATCGTCTGAACAAAAACATATTCTATATGAACATAGTCATAAAATGTTGTAGAGGAGAGGGGGGTAGCTTAGAACCTTTGAAAATATGTGTTAACAGAGCTATTTTAAAAACAAATTTTGGTAGATTTTTTTTTGAGTAGTGGCAGCACTAACCTGCACACATGTCACTTGTCACCGCTGATATGTAAGAGCCAGTTGTTGGGTTACGAGGAGTGTTTGATTTTGAGTAAAATCTTATGCATTTTTAAATAAACGTGTAAGGATCGCAGGGATCCAATTCAAGGTATATGGTTTTATTTTTTCCTCTTTTAGTTAGAATGTTCCATATATCATGCAATAAACTAGAAATTAGTACAATTTTTAAACTTTTACTTGAAAAAAAAAACGTTTGTAATTTTTCAATTACCCCTGAGGCAGTTTTGAACAAAATAAAGGGGGCAGTTTTAAATGTTATTATATGTAAAAAAATACCGCGAAAGAAAAACAAAACTATACTGAACTTTTCTTCACAAGAAACTGACTCAAAAATGCCTTTGGAATCAGAAGAGGAAGTGACAATTTACTGTGAAGAGAATGAAGATACTGATATCTGTGCGTATGAAGACTACGAAATGGAATTAGACTACAACTTAATAAATGTTGGAGACTTTGTTTTAGCGAATGTCGCATCATCTGTGAATAGTAAAAAAGTAGCTTGTATATTTTTTCTTTCCTGAGAAAGAGGACAAGTGCTACGTTAGTTTTTCAACAGTCTTACGTAGACTAGACTTGAGACCAGTCATGGCGCAGCGGCACGAAATGTGACTGTAAACCGACTGGTTGTGGGTTCGATCTCCACTCGAGGAGATGAAATATTTACTTAAATTTATATTTCCATTTTTTCGCTCTGGTGTCGAGGCTAAGCGCGGCGTTGAGTTCTGCCACTCAACACGCAATGCCTCCAGAATTCGGCAGAAAGTGGGGAACGGAGTGTCTTAACACTAGGATATAAAACGTGAAGCTGATTTTTATTTCTTACGTAGACTATTTCCCCCAATTTCAGTTGCTGGTTACGTTACGTACTACATCCATGTTTTCCTTTAAATTTAATTTTTCCATGTTCAAATTAGGGTAGTAAGCAGTTTATTTAAAAAATATCCTGTTTTATTTTCATAATATTTTTATTCTATAATTGATCCCATAATGTTAATTACTTCTAGGAAGCCAAAGCTACTTTTTTGTTTGTTCGTTTTTTAAAGTCTATTAATAATATTAAAGTTATTTAACACTAGTACTAGTACAATCGCAATATTAAACTAGGTATATTATTTTTAAGGTAACATGGTACTGATATTTGATCTCCATCGTTTCTAATGTTAAGTTTATTAATAAAGTTACTTAAAAGTTTGATAAGCTTTTTAATTTCATTGAATTCGATGATAGTTCAAAACTGCCCCATATATGTTCAAAGCTACCCCGGAAGGGGGCAGCTTTGAACACTTGACTAATGCTACTAAAATTGATATTGCACCTTTAACTTATATATTTTTCTACATATGATGCTACGATTGTGTGGCACAATAGTTGGACTAAGCATTGTGAAATAGTAAAGAAGTTAAAAACTGTAGAATTTTTAGATATGACACAAAATTTAAAAATCGTTCGAATGTGCCCCCCTCTCCCCTACTAATAAAATCTATTATAATATGTAAGTAAATTAGGAACAGACTTTTAGTTCTCAAACAAAAAGCATGATCAATCCCACAAAAAGCTTTCCTACAGCATTTTACTTTTTATTAAATCTTCTTAGAAGGGTTCAAGTCAGATAAAACTATTCATTTCCTCGAGGCGAGGAACTTTTTATCGAATTATGGCCGCCGGGTCTCTCAGGGAAGCCCTTCAGGGATTCAACGCCAAAATAATATTTGAAGGCACTACTTAACTCACTTGTAAAATTATTCACATTTCGTTCACGTATTGTGTGACTCTTTCGGGCATTATAATTTCTTATAACATTTTTTTGTTAGTTTCCATCAAAAACATCCTGTAAAAAAACCCAAGTCTCGCAGCTCAGTCTTTCTACTGTAAAAAGTTGTGAGATCCGTGTAATACCAAGTCGGTTAATCTATTTAGTCTCTACTTAAAGGACTTTCTGTCTTAAGTTATTACATAAGTTATTATCATGCCAATATTAAAAATATTTTAGGTTTTAAACAAATAGATCGACTTGGACATCGCATGATTTGATTATTAGTATGTATCACACTATCACACTACACAGCACGACGGGCCAGCAACCGAATTTCTCACCAGAGTCCGAGTTAACCGACTTGGTATTACATGGATCTCACAACTTTTTACGGTAGAAAGACTGACCTGCGAGACTTGGGTTTTTATACAAGATGTTTTTGATGGCATCTCACTTCTTTTTGTAGTCGTACTTTTTGGTACCTATCTACACTTATTATTTTCTATTATACAGTAATAATGATTCATTAACTGCAAATGTAACCTTGTAAACCTATACATTTATATGGGATTACAAAGTTATTCATGCAGTTGGTATATTTGGAAAACAGGACCGAAATTACAAAATATTTAGGTTTTCCCATGATAAAGACACTAAATTCTATTTGTATTCTAAATTTGAAGCTTCTATGTCTGCTAGAAGTGCCTTGGACTTTTGATGATCGGTGAGTCAGTCAGTCAGTGAGTAACAAAATTTAGAAACTTTAACAAGTTGTCATTCTTAAACTACTGGTTCAAATTGTCTGAAATTTTAAATATATCGTGTTTATATAATGCCTGATTAGTTACTGAAAATTCAGGTTTCTTGTTTCATCCACAACGAAATTATAGGGGGGTCGAAAATGGCCTGAATTGCTTCGAGAAAAGGATGGTACGGCCGTGCCGCTTTTTTTTGCTCGACTTGGCAGATGACAAGATCAGTATTACCTTAAACAATTTTAGATAAATTATTTCGTTGAAATAATAATTAACTAATAATAAAATAAACTAATAAGATAAAATGTTTGATACAAGATACTACCAAATTAAATACCAAACTGAGACCGTAACCTTTTCCTTATTTCTAATTGGATTACCAAAAAAACAAAACATTCATTCGTTTTCTTTGCAGATATTTCCCTTATATTAAAAACTAGTAGGCGCGCGCGGCTTCGCCCGCTTATTAGGAGTGAATTCTAAAAAAACCACGAAACACGTGTTCAATAAAATATTTTTAACAGTCTGAATTTAAATTTTTATAAAAATCGGTGGCAATTTAAAGATTTTTCCATATAAACTTTCAACCCCTTATTTGAACCCTTAGGAGGTGAATTCTTAAAAACCATGAAACACGTGTTCAATGAAATGTTTTTAAGAGTCTGAATTTCAAATTTTATTAAAATCGGTGCAGATTAAATTTTTTTTCCATACAAACTTTCAACCCCTATTTCATCCCTTTAGTGTTAAAATTTTTCAAATTCCCTTCTTAGTGGATGTCCAGAATATGAAAATAAACATCTGCCCAAATTTCACGTTTCTA